>BRZM01001945.1:4154-54137 GCA_033238685.1 Lates japonicus
CACCAGGCTGTTTCAGTCGGCAGATCGTGTGGAGAGAGGATCCTGTTGTGACCCTCCCATACACTAACACACACACACACACACATATATATATATATATATATATATATATATATCAAACTGATGCTGACTAGAAGTCATTTTGAAGTCAGCTGTGATTGACATTATCAGATTGTATGCAAAGTTATGTCAGCCAGGAGACACAGTTTAATTGTTTTACTTCTTCTTGCTGCTTCAGAGACAAGTCAAAGTGATTTATTAACCATGTGACTGGTCTATATTATTAATTAATACTTTATGGACACACACTCACACTCACTCATGTTTTGACCATGTACAATCACGTACAAATAAAGAAAAAAAGAGGCGCATCTTTACTTAACGTTCATTTTTACTGATTGATTTCTGCAACATACAAACATATTGGGTGTACGTGTGTGTTTGTGTGTTTTTATGTGTGTATGTGTGTGTCATGAGTCAGGGGGACAAGGGCGTGGCTGAATGAGAGTCCCACAAGAGGCAATGAGCAAGCAGCAGCGAATCACATCACTCAACGCTCACGCCGCTAATGACGATTGGAGGAGACGGGATGACGGGAGGGGAGGGCGGGCTCTCTCTTAAAGGCACAGGTGGGCTCTTTTCTGAGAATTGAGGCTAGTGTGCGGGTGACCGGGGTGAGGGTTGTGGGGTGGTTAAACAGAAAAGAAATTGTGGGGGGCAAAGCACATGATGAATAAAGTTAGAAAGAATGCCTCTTCTCAACATGCCATTTAAGGGCATTTTTTGTCACTTTGAACCATCGACAAGTTAAGATATCACAAAAATGAATGGTCATGTTGAATGACAGCTTCAAAATTTGAAAGGCATATGAGGGAGGAAGTGAGGGAGATGAAAGAGAGGAAATATAGGGGAAGTGAGAAACGAGAGAAGAGGGAGGGTTAATGAGACGTCTCTGTCCAGAGCGTGAGATCCATCTCTGTTGGCCGTTTTAGTTTAAAAAGACAAGTATGAGACGGAAAGATTGAAAAGGTGAAAAGTAAAAAGACAGGGAGAGGCGGGTAGGCAGGGCAGATGAGAAAAGGGGAGAAGGTGGGGTTTTGGTGGGGAGCGGTGGACTTGTGACTAAACAAATCACAGATACAAAAATAACTTTAAATACCATTTACAAAAAAAAAAAAAAAAAAAAAAAAAACGACCATTATTATTATTATTATCATCATCATTAATACACACACAATCTTATTAGGAGCCCGTTGTAGTTATCTGAAGGGGGAGGCATGTTTATACCACGCTCTCTGCCAACCACCAAAACAAAATCTCTCAATCTTTTTAATACATATAATTCAACATAAAGTAAACGATAAAACAACCCTCGAAATATTTGCTAGAAGCAAAACAAAGGCAGCAGAATAATTTACAGTTTGAAGGGAAATATTGTGGGGGAAGGAATCATCATCATCATCATCATCATCATCATCATCAGTGCACTGACTTTCTTTACATCTTCTGTTAATAAGAATAAGATAGCAAAACAAAATCTGAAATATTATATACACCAAACTGTTCTTGGTACAGTTCCTTTATCTTATAAACAATACACTCGTATAGTTATGGTAGCTAATGAAGGAGGAGCAGCAGGAGAACAATACAAATCAGGAGAAAACAGTAGTCCTGGGTCCCTGCCGCTGTAGTCTTATTGGATCATTGTTCAAGACAGAAGCAGGTGAAGTACGATTTGATTTGGTCAGGTGAGAACCAAACACGTTATCAATCTGCTGAGATCCAAGTATTTCAGCTGATGTGCTACATTCATACTTCCAAACACTGAGGTTTATCGAGCAAACTGACTGCTATTTGGAAAAAAAAAAGTTATGCTTGGTTGTTCATCTGAGGGCCACGACAGGAGGAGGTGAATGAGAACAAAAGCAAATAACAGAGAAAAACAGGAAGAAATGAAAATATGAGTCCCAAGTAAAACCAAGAGTAGCTAAAACACAAAGAGAGAAATGAACTGAAGAGAAAAGCCAAATTATGAGGACTGTCATTGGCTGTCTTCTTCTGAGAGGCAGACTAAGGCAGGCTCATGGTCCCAGCAGTGAGAGCCAGGAGTCACAGGCTGATCGACCAGTCACCATCGCTACGTCTTTTAAGGTTATTTAACACTGCTGTATGGAAACAGGGCTGTCAGCTTTTTCTGGTACACAGTTTCAAGCTAGCTCTTCCTAAAAGGATCACTGGATTGATCATAGAGGTTAAGATGACAATATTTCCACCTTTCTCTCTTTATTGTGAAATACTGGATAGTTTTTACCTCTTTAGCCTCTAAAACTATTTAAATTCGAGAGAAGGAAATGACAAGGGTAACATGTCGAGATTGGTTATTTGTTTTGAAGGATCGCAAGCCAAAAAGACTGGGAACCACTTCCAATGATCCTTTTAATCAATCATTTAAATCCAATACAACTGATAATAGGTATCATCACATACGGTTTGGACCTTTTCCTCAACTCCTTAGTTTTCATTCTTCTCTGCTTTGAGCTTTCTTTGTATTCTCATGCCACACAGGAAGATGTAAACATGATTATCAATGCCCAATGCCACAGAACCAATGCTAAGCTGTTTAACCAGCTTCTGGTCCCAGCTCCATTTACTATATACAGACACGAAATATCAAGCTCCTCAGGCAAAACAGCCACGGTGACAATTGGCGATGACCAAACCTCAATGGGGCCTTTATTACTCTGGCAAACAGGAGGTCAGACAGAAATATGAAGTACTAGAGCTGACACAGTAACAAATCCTACGGACAGAGGTGAGAGACAGGCAGCCTGGTAATAGTCAGCTCTAGTCTTCTTTTTACTTTACGCTGAGTCTTTGTATGTAGCACCAGCACACAGAAAGAGGGAGAGAGACAGAGACAGAGAGAGCACCCTTATAACCTGTACATACCTGGGCAGAAAAGGTTGCATCATGGGTAACAGATTATCTAGGTTCGAAGATTGTTGTTCATTCAGTAGAGTGAAGCAGACACCTTCTGGGAGTTCAAAGTTAAACTCTGCTAGGGAATCAGCTTCCACAGTAGCTTTTCTGATTAAAGATAATTCCTGATTTAGACAAAGCAAAAGTTACTTTTCTCATTTGGAAGTGAAACAGCATTTTAAATTTAATATAACACTTTATTTAACACGAAAGTTTACACTCACATTCCTCTTTCATTTAGCCTAAGAATGGACAAATTCATGATGTGTTCACAGCTCAGAGAGAAAACAAGACCTCAGTTCTTAATCTACTCTCAAGTCACCAAACAAAACGGGACAAAAAATAGAATTATCCTTTAACTGTTAACAGGGAATAACCAGGATTGATCCCAGGTCAGCATCTAGAGAAGTCAGGCCCATATCAGCAAGCTGAACAGGAAATGGGCTTTGTTCTAAATGACAAGCCACTTGACCCAGTAAGTGTTCTTCTGCTTGGTACAAGTGGCACTTTGAGGGGAGTGGACTGAGGAGGAGGGGGGTAGGAGGAGGAGGAGCTCTGTCTTCATTAGCTGTTATACAGAGAGTTACACAGAAGGTGCTTCTATGTAACAATGTGCTATCTGTCCGTGTAGCATCTATCAACTTGTTTTTTTTTTTTTTGGACCAGCCAGGTGAGATCAGCAGAAACCATCTCCGACAGGCGAGGGCAATCGTGCCAAGGATGGATCATCAGCCCCGTCATGTCCACTCCAGGGGGTTCTCGAGGGCCTTGGCTGGATGTTATCAACCCTGAAAGGAAAGGGGAAAGCTCTAGCCGGGTTTGAAATTGGATAAAGAACATTTGGAAATTTGTTCCCAGGAGGAGAATGTAACCTTCAAGCTCTTGCCTGGTCTCAAAAATATCAAACCTTTTCTGCACATGCAGCTCATCTAGGCCTAACTGTACAAAAAGCAATGCCAATACACCAAAAAAAATGTTTGTCACAAAGGTTTTTGTACCAAATTATTACTGCAAATAACGCTACAGTTCCTTCTAGAGGGATGGCAACTGACCAATGGTAGCGCAAGTAATACAAGGAAAAGGTAACCACTGGATGTCAGACATCGAAAGAGGCAGGACAGCAGACTTACCTCCACCCAAGTCTGCCTTGCTGTTCGTTGTGGTGCCAGCATGATGCAGGGTCAGCCGGAGACGCCTTTCTTAACGCAGTCTGGACACATCTGCACACAGTGCGTACCACACACACACATGTTGGTGTTACTGGGGTGAAATATCGTATGTAGTGACGTGTGTGGTCAGGAGGTGTTGTAATCATTTAAGCGATGCAAGACTTGGTTAAATTTGTTAAATTGTACCTTTTTCCAACATTTAACTCTGAAACTACTGACGCTTAGAGGAAATTAGTTTTCTACTAACAGCAGTTAACTTTGATCTGAAATCTCTTTATTTTATTAAAATGTTAGATGTTAGCAGATGTAACACATTTCAAGCCTAGGCTCCCCACTTGAGAAATTTGCACCTACACGCACACATACATACAATAGTCATTGTAAATGTTATGAACTATCAAAGCAGGAATTGAAATGAAATCACTGGCTTTTATTCTCTACAAATGCTCCTCATGAGTTATATCTAGGGCAGAAAAAAAATCTTGGCAGAATTCAGGTCTTTTTGATTGCCCTCTATGTCACATACACACACAACCCGAAACTGAAGCAATAAAATTGGCAAAAAACCATCATCACATAGTCCTTGCGGCACAGTTAAGCATACACACATTTTTCTATTCTCACCTCTATAGACGTGTTTCTATCTTTTCTCCCCGCCCTCTTCCTGTATCTTTCTTTCGCCTCTCACTCTCTTGCTCTACAGCTGCCCTTTGACAAAATGCTGTCAGTCTTATCGTGTCGGGCTAATTTTAAAACAGAAGGTCTGTCCTCCTCTGCTCCCAGATGAACTACGGCTAAACGCGTAATCACACGCAAACAAGGACAAACACACGCTCACAAATGTACAGGCAACAGGAAAGTAATGCATGCGCGCATTCATACCTTTGTGCAACCGTCCATTCTGCTGAGGCCGACGCTCTCACCCTCCAGAGGGTCTGGCAGAGAGCAAGAGAAAGAGTGAAATTAGCTGGACAAAGAATAACTAATGAGAAAGGTAAAGAGACAAGGCCATGCAGAAACAGACACACCCACATGTACAGTCACATTTCCTTTCAAATCACTATGCTTCACCTTTCCATTCTCATCACTCACTTTAATCCAACACTCTTCATCTTTCAGTCGGCTGTTAGGGAGAGAACAACCCACCCTGGACCTCAAAAGCTCATGTTCGATAGCAGATATTTACAACAAGTCGTATTTCTGAAACATAATGAGGCCTGTCACGCGTGAGAGCTACGATCTTCAAAATCACCCAAAAGCAATAAACTAAGACTGACTAGAGCCTATTTCAAGATAATCTCTATACAAATGCCTCTACTGCAGGTCTGACAGCTAATGCTGCCCCAGTCGTGGAAAACTGATAAAGTTTCTCACAAACACAACATCTAACACAATCTCCTTTTCCATCGGTGCTCTAATGGCTGAATATTTTAAACTCTCCTAAAACTATCAGAACACTGTGGTGAATAAAGGGAAGTAGATGGCAGCAAAGCCGAAAGTATAGAGACTATCTTGTGAAAGAGAGGTTGCAGGATTGGTAACGGTAATGTGTGAGTCCAACGCGCGCACCAACGCGCGCTTGAAGTGAGGATGAGAGAGACGAGCCTACCTGCCTGCCACACTCAAAAGTTGCATAAAATGGAAAAGAAAATCACCTCTCTCCTGTTTCAGCTTTGTATCAGAGGCTACTGACTGTATCAAACAACCACTGCTCATGGTTTTAGTACCAAGTTTTTCTCCTTCCAACTCTATAAAGCAACAACAGTCACTTGATCTTTACCTTTTGATTTTAAACAGCACTTCATATTTTTCGGCAATCATTGATCAATCTATTCACCTTTTCTTTTCGGGAGATGAGCGATAACATGGACCCGGGAGGTGAACAGTGAATCCGCAGCACTGGAAACACACCGCGACCTTTTGACCACCAAACGACTCCAGCCAGTATGGAAGGACTCCAGGGCTCCCGGGAGGGGAGGGAGTCATTCCAGCAGTCTGGGTTAAAAGGTCAGGAGGCCGTACAAGTTAATTACTGACCGTGTAAAGAAGACAAGAGATCATAGTCAAATGAGAGCGAGTAAGAAAAGCTCAGTTGCTGGAAATACAAATACTAAACTGCTTTACATGTCATTCATAAAGTAGGAAATCAGAAAATGTTATGTCCAGCATGTTTATTTTTTCTTATGTCTTATGTAATAAAAAATATGCATTTATTTTATTTTATTCTTATTTGTGCTCACCGTAAAATCACATAAAACTTAATTCGATTCATATGTTTTGAAATAATATAAAATGTGCTGTTTTTTAAGCTCAAAAGGCACCCTTTTTACATTTTTCGGATTTCATAAATATTACATACATGTGCTATTTTTTCTTTTTATCATTGTTACCGTCTTGAATATAGCGCTTAATATAATAAGAATATCTACACAGTGCTTTGGAGATACTGTATCTGCCTTGAATGTGACTCTAAAACACGACTCACACATTATGAGACTTTTATTTATTACCCTAACTATTTAGTAATAAAAAAAAGATGAAAGTGGTACCTGTAACAGAACATGAATGCATCACAACACTAACAGCCGTTAGTATCTTATATGTAACCACTGTTGCAGCTCCTGTGTATGTGATGAATAACACACTCACAGAGAGCCTGGTTTTACACTGTTCAGACACACGTTATAAAAATTTTCTTCTGGGGTTTTATTGGTTATTAAATCATGTAGCCTCACCTCAGAACATGATTACATTTTACTGGATCGTATCCTCTTCAAATGGACATTATTTATTTTAATTTCATCCGTGAGAGCAATACTTCTATGTTGCTTTTGCACCCACAGGCTTGGTCACCATTATGATTAGCCCTCCTGCTGCAGCATGTTGCAAGAAGGTTGAGGGGACGGCAGCCAGAGAACATGAGCTTTGTTTCAGTCCCAGTTGGTTCAGACCACAGAGAGATCATGGCTTATTCAATAGAACTGACAACCTCTAACTTCCCAATCATCTGGCAGTCCAGTGAACGAAGAAGAAAATATGTCAGTCGTGTTCACCAATGTCACCATATTAATCAATTATCTCGGCTTGACACAGCACTGATTTCATGGAACCCAACAATAACAACCTTCTGGTGCTTCTTGATAGAAAGTTACCTTTAATTCAAGGTCCAGCTAGAATAAATATGGTTTCTTTTAATGCAGGGCCAGTATCTGAGAAATATTATGTTGTATTAATGCTTTATTATCAAACCATGAGATTAACTGCCCTTTCTCTTGACCCCCCTAAATTATATTTTCTCCTATTCATTCTGGGTTGAAATTTCACCCAGAGGCTCTGAGATACCGCCGCCATTATAAAATAGTGAGCCTCATTTCCAGTAGTGATGACTATGTTTCCCATATTTTTGATGAATTTTGTGATTCACTGTCAGTCCTTCACACTAACTCTAACGCCTGTATTAATGGGCAATTTTTGCATTTAAATGCACTTCACATGGTCTATTTTAATTTGGTTCGACCTGGATCATAACTGTGTCTTATTTAATGATTTTAGAGATCTACAGACTCATAGCTAGAAATCAGAGTTTTTGAACATTTTCTACTTCAAATTGTGGCCATTTAAAAAAAAAACATTATTAATTCTGAGTCTGAGTCCTTAGCACTGTGAACTACTCATTTGAAGCTGGGTGTTTTTCCTGCTGGGTTTGACTGCCCGAGAGAGCCCATAAACAGTGTATGGCTATCTTTAATAGATGGCCACAGAGCGATGCTAGTTAATCTCGCTTAAAATATTTTCAGAAAATATTAGCGACTGTGAAAAGTTACCATGATAAAATGAGGGGAAGAGTCAAAGAGTAATGTGGTTCCTTGAACTAGCACGGTAAGCTAACACAATGCAGTAACTTAATCTCCAGTCAAAAGGTTGAACAGAATAAATAGACCGTTAATCACTTTATGGTCAAGAAACAGGAGACGGTTGTTTAGGTTTAAATTAGTTTAACAAATGTGATAACTGTGAATTACGTTGCAACATGAGTGATAGCCATTCAGTTACTTGTAATTTAACATTGGTTTGTAAAAGAAAATCATAGTTTTTAATACTGTATGTTTACATCTGCTATTGTTGTTTCTCCCAAACATTTAATTCATTTTTAATCTCTTCTCAATAATTTGTCATCAGCGTATCTAAAATACCAAACTGTATGAAAATTGTAATAAATATTGATTAATTGATTAGCGACTGTAAAACAAGTAGCCACCAGCTTTCTTGACCAAACACAGCAGCAACCGCTTAGTGCAATTACCCAATACAATCATTAGATTCTTTAAACCAATCAAACAGTGTTATTAAAGTTTTCATGACCGATTACAGTTGTACCATGCCCAAACAAATAATGAGCCAGAAAGCCAAGCAGACCAAGAACAGACTACTTCAGGACTGTGGAGGTACATTTCTTTATTTATTTTAAATACTGGAATGACTTGAGTGAGGAGTATGATATATGATGCCGGGCATTTAAATGGCTGTTGGTGTTTTATTATAAATGAGTAGCTATTAATTTTTCCCCACGGCAGCCAGTAATAGTTACTTTTTGTGATGCATGTTAAGCTCAACTTCAGACATTTTCAAATTATGCTTGACATTAATTCCTTTTCAAACATCTCTTGCCTTTTCTAAATAACAGAAGTGTCAGAAGAACAGTTCAGATAAGTTTAGTCAAGAAGCTGCTACTGACCTCTAAAAAGTATTTCAAGTTTACTATCAGACATTGTCACAGGCTAAAGTTGGTTGCGCAACTTAAACTATTTTTCATGAAAACATCAATAACCCAGTTTGAAATAAAAATTATGTATAATTTAAATACTGCCTGTAAACCAAAAAAAGAGTGGTGTTTTCTTCTGATTCCAATAGACTCTGTTTAGAACTCCACTAGTTTATTTTCTTCAGCGAAGAGGTTGGCCAACAACTGATTCACACCATGCCTCTCAGTTTCACCAAATATCTAAAAAATGCAGTTGTTGAGTTATTTCATCCAGATCCGTTCAAGATCAAAAAACTGCTCCAAGGCAAAAAAAGTCCAGTTCAGTCCACTTATTTCATCAGCGTAATCACAGCAAGAATCAGATTAGAATTTTGATTTTGAAATCAAAGGAGGAGGAGGATGAGGAGGAGGGGATATCACCCTACGCCCCCAGAAGCTCAAATCATCACTGCAGTCAGTACAGCAGCCATAAAGACGTGATACACATTAATATGCGAGCAAGTGAAAGCCGCTGCTCTGCTCAACCCAACGCACTAAATTGCGCATCTGACTGTGTATTTGTCAGCATCATCATGCAGTGTTGATCCGTCACTATCCGACATGCACACACACAGCTCTCACTCAATGCAATGAAAACACACACAGGAAAAACAGGTTTTTCGGGTTTTCTGTTTACAACCACCACTTAGACAAATACACACAAGCTGAAAGAGGGAAGAGGAGAGTTGTTTTACAGATGCTCTGCCTCTGTTACCACAAAACCAACCAATTAGTTATACAGCTACAAGTTTTATATGAGACCCAATTGTTCATTCCACTTGCTCTGCTTTTTTCTTATTATTATTCCTTTCCATGTCTCCTGCTTTTTAACCTCCCTCTGCCTTCTGACATTCTCCAGCACTCAAGAAAGAGTGTGTGTGTGTTGACAGACAAAACTTAATATTAGCATGTGGTCTGGTCTGAGACCTCTGTCTCCTTACTGACCCTGAAAATGACTCTGGCCGTGGTTTCCCCTGAGCATATGTGAGCTGCAATAAGACTTAACTCAGCACCGCTTAAAGGAGAGAAACTCGACTACACTCCTTAAAATGAGCTGAACTTTGGAGGTGAATTGGTGTTGTTTGGAGCATTTCTGAGTTGGTTTTAACTTATTTTGCAATGTTGTTCATTAATCAGGGGACTGCTGTCTGACCCTGATGAAGCACAGAGCCAGATGTCCATTTATCTGACTAACTTTTATTGTGTCTTTGTTGGTTTCTACACTGTGTTGAAAGCAGCCAGTTAGCTGAAAGAATTAGATCCACTTATTCAATTACAGCAGCTGATTGACGATTGCTGTGGTTGCAGGTGAGGGAGAGCTTGCCCGCGATCTACATTGGCGCAACACCCCTCCTGGCTGGCAGCCGGTCTCCATGGTGAGGATGCTACCACGGTTGCCAAGGCGGATACATTAAGGCTGACAGCCCTCCTTTCTCCTCCGGACATTTTCTCCGCCCCTCCTCGTCTCGAAAGTTATCGGAGTGCAGGGGCAGGAAACCAGGGCAGTCCTAACGGGAGGGAGGAGGAGGGAGGAGGAGGAGGAGGAGGAGAGGTGGAGGAGGAGGAGGAGGACAATGCACACGGGTCTGAGGAGGAGGAAGAGGAGGAGGTCTTGGAACTGTTTTCGGGCTGTTGCAGGGTTGAGACCATGCCGCAATAGCCTTTCACCTCTGCTCTCCCTCTCTCATGCGCCTCCCCCTTCTCCCACTCTCTTCACAGGAGGTGGTTCGGTCTGGCCAGACGCCTCCATCCGCTGACTCTCCCTCGCCTACTCCACCTCCGGTGGCCCGAGTCCTCCCGACAGCGAGGAGCCAGACGCCAGCAGGGATTGGCTGGAGCGGGCTTTTGCTGCGTGGGCTCAGGGCATATACTCACGCTGTTGGTTTAACCGCTGAGCCCGCCCGCTTACTCCCATTGGAGGAGGAAGTGCCAGCTACTGGTGGTCCTTCCTGCAACGGCACCTTTTTTAATCTCACGTTGAGCTTCCTCTCTCAACTGAGGAGCCCCAGAACATTCAACAACTGGGGAGAGGGGAGAGGGAGGAGTCTGAGTCTGGCTTTGGCCCGACTTGATTTTTGTTGACGCTGGAAGACAATTTGTTGTTAGAAGTTGCTTGAGATCCAGGATTCGAGACCTGGGTCTGCTGTTTTTGACTTTGTAGATCTCAGTCTTTCTGCTCTGAGGACTGGTCTGTTTGTTTGAACCCAGGCTCTGACTGGTTCTCACTGCTGGTCCGTCTTTATTCACAGAAAGGTGAAAGAGATGAAGTATAATACCTTTTAAAAATCACCTAGAACCACCAAAAATACGTATGATTACCATGTAAAATATCAAAAGCAGCAAAAGAAACTACAGTCACATTACATTTCTGTCCTATAAATAACTGCTCCATCTCATCCACTGCTACTGCGCTTGGTCTTACATACTCGATCAACAGAAACACTGATTTAAACATTGAGCCAAGTTATTATTATTCTGGTTATGTTTTATCACCTGATGAAATTACAATATTACTCTTCCAGTCTACAACCACCAACATCGCTCCTCATACCGTTTTGAAAAGATTTGTTTTACGATCAATATTTGATCACAATAATCACATCACGTCTTTTTTTCCAGGGGCGAATGAGAGCTTTTCTGTTGAACAGAAAGGCTCATGTGACCGCACCTTGATGCAAAGAGTTTCACATAGTGCGGCAAACCAATTCTCCTAAAACAGTCAGCGTTGGCATATTTCATTCTATGACAAAGCTAGCTGTTCAAGTCTACTAGAATGATAAAATGGAATCAGGGGGTCTGTGTACCACAGTAATGTATAATACCAAATATCTGCTCATCTGTCCCTAGGTGAATGCTGCTATTACGAAATTATTGTACGATGTCCTGTTGTGGTAAAATCAGACCCATAGAACACATGAGCTCATGCCCCATCAAAGTTCTGCATATCATTCACTCCCTGTGCCTTGTTTCCTCGACTCTCTACTGTGGGCGAAAGGTATTAAGGGGAAATGATAGACTAAAATATTCATGAGTAAGATGGGCAGCATGGAGGCCTCCCACAGGACGTCTCCGCATGCTGGACATGACTCTGACAAAGGGGTGTGAAATGCCTTGGTGGAAATATGAAATATTGACAGGGTTTGGGCTAAAACTGTACATAAATACATAATAATTCTGTGATAGCCGGCTCACCTGTGTCACATTGTGCTGTGTGGTAGCCAGGACGTATGAGAGGTTTGGGGTGGTAGCGGTGGATTGTCCTGCCGTCGTTGGTGGCAGCGGTGGGGAGGCCGAGGGGAGGCAGAGGTCAGGATGGGGGAACAGGTGAGCTCGGGGGCTGGAAATCTCCTCCTTAACATCACCTTCTGGGGAACTGGACACAGCAGACAGAAAAGCGAATCCAGTTAATAGAGATAAATAAACCCAGACAAGGTTTTTCACTGAATGGGTGTTACGCTCAATTGAGACAGGCTTTTGATGTTTTCTATTAGGTCCAAATGCCTTGAAGCTATAATTACAACACCAAGATAAGGAACTTATTTTATGTCAACATTTTAGCTTTAGCTCTGTTATACAAGGTATTTAACATTTAAGTACAAACCTGGAAACTGTTTTGCTTTACATAATAACAAACAGGTCTGAAGGTGCTTAAATTAGTGAAAAAAACTCCTATAGAACATGAAGAAAGATGAAAAGGCGAGGATTTCATCATCTGTTCGAACATCTTGAAGAGTGCGTTTAAATTATTCTTCTTCTGAAAAGGAGTGATGAAACTAGGATGATGAAATGAACTCCATATTCTATTTATTTTCACACATGAATGAATGAATGAATCTAAAAGGCAGTTTCCATTCATGCTGTGAGCTCAGTTTTCCCACCACTAGATGGCAGAATTTAAAAAAAGCGCAGCAATATGTTGCTCAGTATGTCAACACAGGAGATAAAATTCCCTCAGATGTCAGAGTCAGACAGCCCTCACCCCATATTTTGTGGATTTCAGGTTGACATGATCTCTGATGATGTGGCCTTGGACTGACAGACTGTGAATCAGCACTGCAAAGTTCGCCCTCACATGCACTGTATGTTGTGTTAATGTTTCTGGAAGTGTGGGCGCGGGAGTCTAGCGAACAGATTTCCAGGGGGATATTCAAGTACTGTATTTTTCCTGTTCTATTTGGCCTCCATTATTTTTTCTATGCAGCAACCTACAGGGTATTTCTGCTCCATGCCAAAGAGGTAGTGTTATAAAAAAGAAGAATTTAATTCTCTTTTCAGCCACCAAAGTGTACTAGCAATGCATGAGGGCCCCAGTTTCTATTTTACTCAACAGTGTTCAACAGTCTTCCACATGTAACCTGACTGTGTATTTTAGTAACATGCTCACAGTCTGCTTAAAAACCACTATAGAAACACACAGTGTAGATTATGTGAGACTACATACAGGATATTGAGGTTGTGACAAGCTAGCCCCGCACAACCATGATTATACATTAAGATATTGTTCCACTCCACAGAATATACATTTACATAAGCATGCAAATATATATATATCTATATACTTACACACAGAAAAACATTGAAAGGATGCGGTGATGCATGCTAAATCAAGAGCATGACTGAAGCAAACCAGTGTGGGACTGACTGCACATGATGCCTGTGTGTGTGTGTGTGTGTGTGTGTGTGTGTGTGTGTGTGTGTGTGTGAGAATCAAAGACAAGACAGACAGAGAGTTAGACACAGGAGAGGCTGCAAGAGAGAGAAGAAGAAGCACAGAGTTTCTTTTTCTTGAGCAACTGGAGTTACTCAACATTACAGTATGGCTGGCACCTACTCCTCTGAGACGAGGGCTTACTATCACGGCATGTGTATTTTTGTTTATTCGTTCCTGTATTCTAGTTTTGGTGTAGTTTAGTTAGATGGCAAAGATAATGACACTAATGAGAGGAAACCATACAAGGATTCGGATAACCAGCTTTTGTTCTTAATAATAATTCTCAGTAGGCAAGTCAAAGGTCATGATTGCTGGTGAACAGTCCTGCTGACATTAGGATTTGAGCCACAGCCAATTTGTAGAGCTTTATACCCACCACAACCCCAGCTGTGTCTCACAGGTCCCTTGTGTAATTTCTGGCCTCCGAGCTAGCGTCGTTTTAAACAGGAATCATTATTCCTTTAATGAAAGTGCACGCCACCATGAGAATCCTTCTACATCGTCTCTACATAGCTGGCAAGCAAAAGACACATTTAACAGTAGCACAGCTGATTCCCTGGTGCCGATTGTTTCCATAGGGATATGAATCATTCAGGTACCACAGAGTTTATTCAGGCCCGCCGCCCTCTAAGATAAGATAGATGAAACTTTAATGATTCCTAAGGGAAGCTGAGCTGTTACAGAGCAAACACTAATAAGTCACATGGCTCAGCCCGGCAGCAGAGAGGGAGGTGGGGTTACAGGCACAGAGGCATCAGACAGCTGCAGCACTAAGACACACATGAAGAAATATAATATTAAGATAATATGAGGTTCCATGGCAGCGGGTAAGAAAGAAGTTGTGTTAGAGAAATGGCGAGCTTTCTCTGAATAACACCTTCAGTTTAACTTCAGCCCATGTTGGTGATAATCTGAAAGATTGTAATCGGTGACCACAACTGACAAACCTTACTTTAAACTTTCAAAGTTTTGCCAGAAACGTGTGAGCACCAAATACTAATACAAACCTCGTCAAATACCGTCCCAAACATCCTAACGTCGATCTTCTTTTGGAATCTCATGTACCAGTTACAGTCTTAATTTAAACAGCCATGTTATTAATTATTTTATTTTCTGGGTTATTTTAAATTTCTCTTACATTTTTTTCATTCTTAAACAACTGTATTGCGATATGGACCCAAAGAAAATTAACAAGCGATATGATTGAGGTTAATAGGCACCCGTTTGACAGTGAACAAAACTGTTTATCACATCTCCTTCTTTTCTTGTTTTCTCATTTTGTTGTTTCGTTGAGTGGTGGCAGGTGTATCTGAAATTTACTGAATACCCTGCTTTATCAAAAAACAAATTTGTCATCACATCAAACTAATTCCCACTGGCTTTTTGGTCCTCAGACGACACGTTTCAGTAACTTGGGATTCCTTACATCTCTCTTTTAGAGCTGTAAAATGTTCATTTACTGCTTCTCTGGCTGTAAATAGTGTTAAATATTTTCTTGGTCCTGAATCATTTTTTCCCCTTTAAGCTGTAAAAAGCTTGTGTGTGTAAAGACAAAATCTCTAAGAATCTGTTTTAAACACTTCAAAAGAGCTGCAGCTACAAAACTAACCATAGCTCTGTTCTTCTACTTCTGCTAAAGCATAAAACACTACAACCATCCGTAGTGTTCTGGCATATAGTGACACCCTTTCGACAGCTAACACACGTTATGTTCACACACATGCAACAGGTTTCACATAAACCTGCGTGTACCACACAGATGCTGCATAACCAGCGAGAACTTGAAATTTATGTAATAACACACCACTCATAAATAAATACAACAAACACACACACACACACAAACCGACAAGTGCACCGTGCCTCCACATATGTACTCAGAGGGAAGATGCCATTTTTATCAGGAGCAGTGGTTCTGATGGGACCTGAATGCATTCTGGGAGGTGGACATGCACTACAGGGGATGGGCTCAGAGGGGAGAGGGAGGAGGGCGTCCTGGTTTCAGGTTGTGCTGTGTGGATCGTTTCAAACAAACAAAATCAGAAAAGTAGCAAACTGCATTCAAACCACACAGATGTAGATCAAAGCTGAAGCAAATATAATTGTGTGTGCGGCGTGTGTGTCTGCTGGATTAGATTATTATCAGTTGACTTCCAACCAGTAAGAATCAGGTGCCTCAACTGCATCACCTCAGCTCAGAGCCACACAGGGCTGATTGCTTGGCGCTCAAAACACCTCTAGAGATATGTGAATTTATGAACCTTGACCTTATTTAACCTAATAACACACATCAATAACTGTGCATCAGGATGATTCCGAATCTAAAGTTGTTTAATTAGGATTATGATTTGAAGGACAACATATGTGACGAGTTAAAGACTCTATGAACACAATAAACAGCAGCAAGATGTTTAGAGATAAATAAAATAGTTGTGAACGCCAGTTTAATAGATCGGTATCTGTTTGTCATGCCTAAATCCAGAGCATGAACAAACAGAATATAATTTTCTTGAAAACCATTTCTTCCTTTGTGTCTGTGTTATTGGGTGGTAGTCATGATGTGGACTATAACAGTGGATTGGGCTGAGGATAGTTATAATTTTCAGTTTCACTACAAATACAGACGATACTTCTGTTGATGATTTTGTTGAAAAAAAAAAAACAACACCAAAAAGGACAAATCTGAGCTACTAATAGTACACAAGACTAAAACACTAATGCCACCGTTCTAGCGGGTGTAAGTGGAAGGACATGACTCTTCAGGTGTGGCTGTGTATATGTAAAAGGCGTGACTCAGTATCTGACACTTGATCCCAGCCTCATTTGACTTCCTGCGCTATCTCCTCCATCTCTCTCAAACACACACCTTCCCAAAACTACACACACCCACTCTAGGTGACCCAGAGTGTGGCGGCAGAAGATGGACTATGTTGATAAAAATAGCTCTGCCATCACTAGAATACTCTCAGGCAAACTAGGCCGCATTATTTCTTTGAAACAGAGGGATGACACGGACGAAAGGCGACTTATTTACGTAGCAATTGAGATTTAGAGTGAAAGTGGAGGAGAAAGAAAAGACCCATACTGTATATTCCTGACCGTCAAAGGGCTCTGTCCCATTTCAGGAACTTCAAGCTCAAATTTGTGTGTTGTTTACTTAGAACAGAAGAAACTTCTGAGTAAACAGATCGCTTGCAGCTACGTCCCAAAATTAGGACCTCTGAAAAAATGTTTGCTTTCCCATCAAACCGGCTGTTACAGTGGGTAAATTACGGAAACCCGAGAGCACGAACGAAGGTCACGTCAGCTCCAACGCATGATTCTTCTGGTTACCGATCTTTATACCCACTAAACTGAACAGGAAGGAACAGAAGCGGGGGCATCAAGTTAAAATGAATTCAGAGCAAGGAATGAAAATAAATATTTAAATTAAAGCACATGGATGATTCACACAAAATGCTGTCAAACCGGACATTTTTAGACAATGCTTCTAGCGACAGGTAATTAAGTGAAACGGTGTCTCCTGGCAACAAGATGTCCTCAGTGACACTAAAGCAGCAACACTGAGGCAACTCTCTGAGCAATGGCATCCAGCAGGCTTGTTTCTAAGTAGTTGCACTGTACGAGGCCGTAACTTCTCTAGATAAGTCATAAGAGGAGGGAGAGAGGAGAGAGGAGGGGAACTGAAGATGAACTGGCTGAGAGAAAGTGGAGCACAACCCCTGCTGGGCACATATAGCAAAATTAAAAATGAGAGGAGAGGGAGGGAAGGGAGCAGAGAGACGGAGAAAGAAGAGGAGAGGCAGACTTGTAGAGGAAAAGAGAGAGGGCATCTGTGTGTATTTATGTGTAACAGATGCAGGGTGTGTATGTATTTTAAATCATACGCCTGCATGTGTGTAAAAGAGTATTTGTTCTCAAAGAGGACGGGGATGAAAGATGTAGCGGTTTTACTCCAACTAGCCTTGGGTTGTGATCTGTTCAATGCTATGTAGTGTTGCAGAGTATTGCACATTGATGCAAAAAAAAAAAAAAAAGGTCTATAAATACAGCTCATCCTCAGGCCACAACAGTTGTTAACAGCCAAACACAAGTTAACTTCAGTAAAGAGGAGGAGGAGGAGGACTAATGTGTCAGAAAACTTCAGTTCGTTTGAGGTGAAAACGATGCCTGCTGCGTCTGTTTGGTCAGTTTAATATGTTTTCATTGTGAGCTCCACACAAACTGTTTTTTATTTTGTGTGCGCGTGCATTTCCTCTACAAAACACAACACCTACTGTGTTCAGTGAGGGGCTGCTTCACACCTACTGCTCCCTGCTCTGTTAGCCTGTTCATTCATGTGTGAGGAGGACCAGCGCCAGTCAGTTTATTCTTCAGCTACAAGTGACAGGTGATGTTTGATTTCTGAGACAAACAGCTTCCAGAAAGCAGACAGGAACACGCTTGAGATTAAAAAAAAAAAAAAAAAAAAAAGTCTGAAGAAAGTCTCACCCAAACTGTCCAAACACAGAACATGTCTTACCTGCGGATGCGGGGAGGTTTGGGAGGCGGTGTGTCCCATCTCTCATCATCTGACTGGTGGCTCGCTTTGTCTGGACTGCTCTCATCCTGAAAGACAAAAACCATTCTTAAGTTTGACTCAGGTTTTCAAATCCAAGGTGCCAGGGCTGCTTCACTGCTCAGCACCATCTAATCAATGTGCATCAGACTAAAGTGGTGGAAAGTAACCAAGTACATTTATCTGTGTACTCTACCTATGTACCTAAGTAGTTTTAACTTGTACTTCACTTAAATATATAAATTTTCAGCTACTTTATACTTCACAACATTTTTATTTTTTTTACACTGCTGCTTTCACCTTACAGCTGTGGCTACTACTTACTTTGCAGATTAAAAGCTGAGATACAAAACATATCATCACTTTATAAACTGATTAAACTATAGTAAATAAAAGTAGTTAAAATAAGCTAATAAGCTTCACCTTGACCAGCTACTACATGAAAGTGCTACTTACAGGCAAATGCTGATAACACTTATACTGAAGTAAGACTTCAAAATCTGTTATTTGTAATGTAATATAATGGTGGTAAGGTTACTTTTAATTAAATCTAGGCCCTGAGTTCCTCTTCCACCACTTTCTTTTATTTCTATAGTTTTAAGAATATTCTGTGTTTACTTGTTTTGTGGAGTCTGATCCATAAAGCACAGATGTCTTAAATGAACACAGGTGCAGTGAGTGTTCAAGTGTGATGTTTTATGTGTCCTGCCAGTGTAAGAGCCTTTATGTGTTCCTGTTTATCTATAATAATATGAATTATGCAGAAAGAATGAGAACTCTTGTCTAGAAAGATGGAATTTACCTTCCTAATCATAAAATCATCTATATTCCCTATACGCATTATTAGTTTTGTTAAATTTCAAAACAGCTTAGTTTTTAAATACTTTTCTGAGACTAAACAAGTTAATTTCCACTCTCTTCCTCTCTCCTGGATTCTCCTGGGGCAGAGGTGGAGAGTTTTGAGCCTGAAGGATCAAAACTGATTCTGAGAGAAGCCCTCAGAACTCCTTCTCAGCTCTGGTCTTCCTCCTCCTCCTCCTCCTCCCCCTCTCTTTTCCCCTCCATGACTCATTAATTTGACTTTCTCTCCGCTCTGATAATGAGAGGATGACGGGACAACTTCAGTCGTCATAAACTCACAGACAGAGGGGGGAAGTCAGGCCACTGCGGCTCTGTAAATCTGCTAAAGCCTGCTATGGAGCTAATTTGAGCACGTTCAGCCAAACACAGAGGTTTTGACAGGGCCCTGTGTGCGCTGTGAGAATCAACTTGGTGGGAATACTTCCTGCAAACAATGGCGGCTGCGTGTGAGTGGAGAAACGAGTGTGGGATGTGCGTATGTGTAGGCTTATTGTTCGTCCTGCTGTTGAGAGCACCTATGTGGGTGTTTGAGTCGCTGACAGTGGCTGACTGGACATGAGTCAATTTGTGTGCGGACTGAGTCAGTCCTGCACGCTGATAATATTTTACAAACCAAGTGTGTGTGTGTGTGTGTGTGTGTGTGTGTGTGCAGTGAGCTTGTTGGACTTGCAACTTTATAAGATAATAAGGTTCTAATCAGTAGCAACAAACTTGCACTGGAGTTGTTGTTCTCCTCCATACATGCCACACCTTTTCTTAACAAACAGTTAATACAATAAGATTTAAGACAAGTTGTGTATTTTCTTAAAGTGCAGTACAGTGAACTCACTTGTCCTCGTTTTAGAAAAGCTTAAAAGATATTTTAGGAATCTAGACGACAGTTTAGAAAGTGTGTCAGCTGAGTCTTTCCTGACGTAAACATGCTTGTGTGACTGTCTCTTGCAAGTGTGCCCCTCTCCCAACGGATGCGTGTCTATTCTCAGACAAAGTGCATTATGGGAGGTGGAGAGTGGTGATGTCATCAGAGCTTCCTAAGCAGGAAGTCAGCTCCTGGGTCACTGCCAATGCACGCTTTCATAGTCCTAATGTGTCCTCTTGTCTTTAGGGTTTGTCTTCCACACTGCATCGCTGATCTCTCTGTCATTTATCTTCACGTAGCTACAGAACTAGCACGACTAGTTTGACTACATTTCCCAGGAGCAATCTGGAAGAGCAGCTATTTTTTTCCCCCACTAACGAGCAGAATATTTTATGTTTCAAGAGAGGACCAATCAAGCAGACTGGTGCGACAGTATAACCTGTATCAAAAGAGTTCAGGGGAGGAGCTGGTCTGAAGCCAGTCCCTCACTTTCTGTTTTATTTTGTTTATAAATTACTTACCAGTAATATCATAATAACATGTTTGTTTATCATATTAATCAACTGTAGATGCTTCCTGTAAAACCTGATGTGTAATAGTGTCATAGTGACTACTTTTTTCTGAATAGTTTGTGGTGTAACTTGCTGTCAAAAACCAGAATCCTTAAATTAACAGGCCCAGGCCCAACTGAGGACAAATTGTTTACTGCTCCTTTGATTTCCTTAATGTGTTATTTTTGTCATATGTTTGTAACTCTAGTGCAATGGGACGTGGAGCAGGGATAATTAATTACACTTCATATATAGAGCATGTGTTTTTGTGTGTTTGGGGGCAATGAGGGAGAGTGTGAAGCGAATGAAAACGAGGGCAGTGGTGACTGACGGAGCAAAGCTTTTTTCTAGCTTTTTATAAACAGGTCTAACTGTATCCAGTCCTCTGAGATTATCCTGAAGGGGAGATCTCTCTCTCTCTCTTCCTCTCTTTTTTTGGCACAAAATCTGTAACTCTTCTTTTTCTTTCTGTGTAAAGAGCAAAGTTTTCTGAAGGCCTCTCCTCCTCTCCTCTATCCCTCCTACCCACTCCTTCCCCTGTGACTAATTATTTGTGTTTTTTTCCCACTCCGAGTGTGTTACTCAGCGACATCCTGTCTTTCTTTAACACGAGACAGCATGCACAATATGTGTGTATGTGTGTGTGTTTTTGTATGTGTGTGTGTGTCATACCATGCCATCGTGTATCTGCGTGTTGGTGGGGCTCTCCAGTAACTGCAGTTGTTTCTGAAAGAGCTGAGCAATCGCTCTATGAACTAACTCATACTGCTCCTGGAAGGAAAAGAAAAAGACAGAGAAAAAGGCAAAGAAAGAGAAAGAGAAGCAGCGGAAAGAGAGAAAAAAGGGGTTAAATGGAAGAAAGGTGAGGTGAAGGAGAAGGAGAAGAGAGTTTCAGCAAATCAATACAAAAGCAAAAAACAATCTCCGTGTCAATACTGAAAAACATCAATTTACAAGGTTATGAAATACAACCTGTATGAAAACAATGGAACGGCCTTCACTGATATACACTGATATAATCTCATTACTTTCCCCCGGTCAGACAGCAGGAGTACTGCACTGCATTTTCAGAAATTACATTACAGTCGCTGGCTTGCAGCCGAAATCTGGTGCAAGACATTGAATTCAAACCTGTGTCAGTGTCTATCAGGGCAATTCTATTATTTATCTAACAGCTCATTTTCTCTCTCGGTGTGTGGATGTGTGTGTGTGGGAGGGAACGCCATAAATAAGGTGCAAAAGGGCAGAGGACGCTCGGTGCGTTGTTATTTTGAACACAGTATTTCTCTTGAAGATACAGATATGACTGTAATATGTAAGCAAGGAGACGCACAAACACACCCATGTCACAGCTCTGGTAAAACAACCTAAACCAGTTACAAATTATGGTGGGAATGTGCGAGCTGGGAGGATCCATATTTAACTATGTGTGCAGCAAGGAGCACAAAGAGGCCTGGGGTTGACTACAGGAGAAAATGCTACTAACTTATGACTTATAAAGAGCAGCAAGTTAGTGATGAGTAACACCAGAAATATAGTTTGTCTCTGTTGCTAAGGTACACAGGAGATTTCAATCGTTCAGAACTTAAAAAGCTTAAAAAGACTGAAACATTTGGTTAAATGTTAATTTTTTTCACGTGTTTTTCATGTGGTGTATGCACACCTGTAAATGTCACTGCCTTTGATTTTGATCTTCTTTGATCATTGCCAGAATCAGGTATTAGTGCAGTTATGCAAAATGTTTTCACAGCCTCTGGGGGCAGGAACGTGGTGGTTTTCATACAAAGAAACTGATACCCACTGTTGAGAAACCAGCTTGTGGAAATTCATTAAAATATCAAACAATCACACAACACACACCTCAGATCCCTGGTTTCTTGTGGGGTGAAAAATCTGGGTGCAGCGACACTTGCAGTTAGCAGTTAGCATCCAAACGCTAATTAGCATTTCTATATTTTCTCCATATTACTCACAACATCTTTGTATTAAATCAGTTGCGTAAGACTATTCGGTGTGTAAACAAATAGAAATTAAAACTAAAAACAAACCTTGGTTTGAACGGCCGAGTGTCGCTGAGTCCTCATTTCTTGGATCAACCGAAAAACGTTAAAATCTTCTGGTATTTTCTTTAAAAAAAACACAACAGAGCAAAAAAGGCCAATTCTCACATCAGTCGTAACGTTGCATTTGGTGTGTAGAAAGTGTGTGTTTGTACTGGTGTGTGTGTGAGTGTGTTCACATACCCCAGCTTTGAGGAGGTTCCACGTGTAGTCGATAGCACAGATTGCACCCGTCCTCCCACAGCCTGCACTGTACAGTCACAGTCATACAGATTACATTCAACAGAAGCACATGTGTGAAGACACGAAGACGCACACTAAAGCCGACGTCTCCTTATCGCAAACACACGCGCTCCTCCACTCTGGATTTCTACATTTCGTCTGCACCTCGTCCAGACAGGATGGAGACAGGAGCCGCACAGAAGCTGAGATTATGTGACATCACGTCTGAGACATAAAATCATAAAAGTTTGTCTCATGCTGTCAGAGAGCCCTCTGAGACTCTAACGAGCGCGCACATACTCTACAGTACCCGTTGACCCACACAAAGCATCTTTACAGACGCAGAGGCACAGCTTTAAGTCCTGCTGTGTAACAGAGGAACCAGGAAATGTCCTCAGGCTGCTCATTATCACTGATTACACACACATGGAGGCAGTGTGTGCGCTGTGTGTGCACCCGGCATGAAACCTGAATTTACAGCCTTGTGATTCAGTGAGTTTTGTTTTCATTCTTGTTCACTCTGTCACCATTTTAAGTCCTTCGGTGGGACTGCTTTGTCACATATTTATCACTGGCTGGGCTGATGACATTTAAATTCTCGGCCCACGGCAGTCTAAACCAATCACAGGAGCTGCAGCGAGAGTCATGGCTGAATCCTTAATGGCAGCTAAGTGGTTAATTATCCTTCAGTTAATCAAATCTAAATGAGAGGATTAGTCAGCTGAAACAGAGAAATGTCAACCCAAGACAAGTCATTCAAACTTTCTGGTATGTAACGGGCTGAATTTTAAACTTAACATCAAGCTTCTGCCAGGAGTAGATGTGTATTTGTATGCGGTTTAACAGCTGCTGCAACATTCCTCTGCTGTGTTGAAAACTTGATTTCAAAACACACAAACCAGCGTCGTCCACCTGTTTCACATTCTCACTGCCTCCTCGCAGAAAACCACCGACAATCTCATGTATCATTCAAAAGCACTGGTGAGAAATTTAATACGATTCGAGAATCATCAACGCCGGTGTGAGGTATGATTTTGTGCACATTGTATACAACCTTCCTTTTTTTAAATGCCACTGAACAGTATGTTCCTACATATTTATGGTGGTGTCTCAGCACAGTGTGTACAGTATATACACCAACCTGCAGTGCACACATATAGGGACATCATCATTCTCTTGGTACTCTCTCATTAGTCCAATCATGTCCAGTATGGAGTCAAACGATGAGGGGACGTCGTGGTCCGGCCAGTTCATATAATGGAACTGTGTTATCCTCCGGGTTTCCTGCAGGAGAGACATACAAGGGAATGTTTTTTGTTTTTTTTAAAGGTGGAGGGGTGATATTTTTCTATGTATGTGACAATTATGTCGATTTTGAGTGAAAAAAATGAGCTCCTGAAGTTCTTGTTGCATTTATGTGAAGAGTTTTTCTGGTGTAACTCATAACAAATGAACATATGTCACTGCTTTAGACATAAATATGATCATTTATATGTGATTTTTGCATACATTTGCCATCTTACAGAAGAGATATTGGAAAAATACCACTATTGGTTTTGCAATATTTTGACTAGTGAAGACTGGCGGTGGTGAGAAAAGCCCAAGTTTTAAGAAAACTGCATTCCTGGATTAATAAAGTCTACAAAAACACAGTGAGCAGTAAGCTAGAGGACTCACGTTTTCATACTCCACCATCAAAGTCCTGATAAAGTAGTCTGTTCTGGCCTGCTCTGATTCCTAGAAAACAAAGACAGGGAGAACGTTTACACAACCCCTCGACAAAAACATTAGAACAAAATGTGAGAAATGCAGGAGTCCAAACGGACCATTCCACCACTCATTAGACAAACAGCTGTATTATCAGAGATTTGTCTACTTACACAGGAGATTCTGAAAGGGCCAAAACTCATGGGCTCCTCCCCCTGCTGCGGGAAATATCTCTCACACTTTTTCTAACCAGAGAAGAACAAGAGTTAGCTTTGGCTGAGAACAGAATACCAGGCAGATACCACAGCTTCCTGTGCACACACGCTTTCTGGTTCGACATAAACAAACAACGTGACACAAGGAACACAGACGATGACAATTACAGAAAGAGAAAGACTAAATACATACTGTACTATATATACATATGTCTGCATGTGCAAAACACACATTTACACAGATACACACAAGTTATTTGAGCTATCAGTCACAGTTTATTACTATTTCAGTGAACATCTTGACCTAAAATGATAACAAGCTTGGATCAATGCAAATTTATTCAGGGCTTTAGTAACTGCCTTGAGCAACCTCTCAGTCCCTCTTCTCACAAATACAAACACATAGCTACACTCAAACAGGAAAGAAAGACATATAAAATACTACAATAAAATACTACAAATGCCGAAAATCAAGGCTAGAAAATTTGTTATTTTATGAGCTGGACTACTTCTACAACGACTGCTCTAACAGACAAAAATGTGAAGGAAAACATTCACTGTTATCTTGGTGGAGAAAATATATACACATATAGACATGTATGCATGCATTGATTATGTAAAGAGGCCTTACCCTTCCCATCTCAAACTCTCGACAAGCCATTACAATAACCTGCAGACAAACAAAGAAGAAGGATTACTATCAATATTTAAACCCTGCATATCCAAAAATACAGTTCTGTTCAAACGCACATTTTCTCTTTATGTGAATCTGTGGTTACGAATATTAGGACCAGAGGCTCAACGGAGTCTCGTGCAGAATGTGAAAAAGTTGAACTGAGAACAGCTCAACCTTCTCCCTTCCTACAGGATCGGTTCAGACTTCAGATCATTTTTTTTTTTTTTTTGATCTTAGGTTTCACTCTCACATCTATATCTCACATGTTTCCCTTTGATCATACAGGAGTAATTATCACAGCTGCGATCTACAGCAGTTCAGAGTGCTGGTTAAACCTGATCGCTGCTCTTTCCCTCCCTCTCAAGATCTGTCCATCTGGTTCAAGCATAAGCACTCCCCATCTGCCTCTTCGTTTCTGACAACCGCATTAAATATTTACTTTAATTATTACAGTTTTACTTCCTTTTTTTTTTTTTACAGTTATTAACTGTGCAGAGCTGTGTGACCCAAACCTTATTCAACCCCTACCACAACCACCACTGCTGCTACCACTGCACAGATGCTGTAAAATAACACCATGAATATTCATAAGAAAACTGTAAAGGTGTCTATTTCTAACTGCAGCACTTACAGTGCTCACATAAAAGGATGTGAGTTGTCATCTTAGAGGCATAATACCTCATTCTAGCCAGTAAAAACTCCCTTACGGGTAGAACATGAGCTTCAACACGTATGTGAACTTTGCATAACTGCACAAATGTGGTCAAATTTTCCTGTGTAGTTAATTGTAGCTTTTGTATTGTATTGTATTGTAGTTCTTAGGAGGAAAAGTTGACAGATTTTTTTTTACACATTGGTTCTGCTTTTCCTCCACCCAATGAGCCATACTCACAGCTACGTTGTACTCCCAGTTCATCCTCCAGAAGTCAATGACAGTGTTTGGCAGTGGGCCCTGAGTTGCAATATAGGCCTCTGGGCCATCCATACCCTGATAGGAGAGAAAGGGACAGAAAGCATGAACACAAATCTGCACAGTAAACACAGAGTAGACATGTCTTGTGAAACCACGTCAAACCAGTCAGAGAGCGCAGCAAAGTCACTTGATTTTTACCTTGATGAAGTTGGCGTTGATGTAATCTGTGTCCTGATTGGTTGTTTTTAACGTCAGCTTCACTCTACTGTGATCAACTGCGGAGGGAAACAAAATACAGAGGGGAATATTTAACATCATAATTTTATTTTAAAACATTTAACACTCAAAAAGGGACAAATACAAACAACTGAGACATAAAGGAAAATAGAATAAGATGAAGACAAAGAGGAAAAGATAAGATGAAAAATGTAAAGAATGAGAGAGAGGGAGACAAAGAGAGGGCAAACGAGGACACGGATAAAAACAAGAGAAGTGGAATCATGTAAAGAGGTTAATGGACACACAGACACATCCTCATTCCTATACACTGTAAGTGTGTGTGCACATCTGTTACGGGTGAACAAGCTCTTCCTTTGCCTTATCAGCAGCTCATTTACTAAAAGCCTTAATGAATGGATGGATGGATGGACAGAGGAGAGAAAGAGGATAAAGGTATAAAAAAAGTAGGACAGATGTTGGGTCATGGAGGCTTCCCCTGAGGTCATTAAGTACAGTGAAAGCTCCGTGTGTA
Source organism: Lates japonicus (assembly GCA_033238685.1). Lineage (NCBI taxonomy): Eukaryota > Metazoa > Chordata > Actinopteri > Centropomidae > Lates > Lates japonicus. The sequence continues at coordinate 31,188 of BRZM01001945.1, forward strand.
CGTGAGACCATTATACTAAATATATGCATTTGTTCTGGATGTGTGTGTGTGTGTGTGTGTGTGTATTATATTTTTACAACATGACATTTCTGAGTGAAGTTTTCTCTCTGCCTTTATTCATTTTTTTCCATTTTCCTTTATTAAACCCGGCCGTCTGAAGAAATTCTGGTTAAAAAACTAACATTCTGACATTTGACAGCGTTGGTATCTGTCACACAGAGTGACTTACCTTTGAAGCTGAGGACCTAAATCCACAGTGTTTTAATGCTGCTGTCATACCGGACACAAGCATTCATGCATATTATATTATCAGGCATTGCATCTGCATAAATATTTAGTAATAATAAGTTCAGTCAAATTTAAGTGTTGTAGTTATTAATGGCGGTACAGGAAGGCTATCAGTGTGAATCAGCTGACAGATAACAAAAATAAATTTTGTCTCAGGTTTGTTGTTGTGTGATCAGTTTGGAGCATCACAGAGTGGAGTTGGAGTGAAACAAACACCCAGGAGTTCATTGGCTTGTGTAGATGAAATTGAATATGCTAATTGCATTTCACGCATATGTTATGAATATCACTACATGCAATGTGATATTGTTCACCCCTACAATTCTGTCACATATTCCCATTGTTGGTTAGCTCCAGGAGGATATGTTGCTTATAAAAGGATCTTTAGTGTGTGAAAAGGTTTTATGTATTTATTTGATATGGACATCACAATAACATTGGACAAACCAGATGCATTGCTTGAGTGTTTTAGCACAAGTGCTAATTCTCAACACTTGTCCATGGGAGGCTTTTAAGAAAAGAATGTAATAAAGTACATGTTAAAAAACTGCTTAAGTTTTAGCCAGGTGTACCTAATAAACTGGCAATGAAGTGTGTTTTGTTTGCCTGCATTTTAAGTTTACAATCTAGCCTCAAATGTAAACTACAGATCCAGTAATAACCTGGTTTTATGTGGAACCTGTGAAATACAAAATACCGTCATCAGCATAAAATTGATATTACAACCTCTAAGTGCTTCTCTGTGTCTTTTGCCCTAACGGATCAGACACAGCAGTATTTATATGTCTGTCATCGCTGGCTTATCTCCTGTTTTCACAGCAGAGAGAGCACAGGTGTAGCTAACATTATTAACAATAGCTCTGTTAACTTTACATCTCCTGCACGGTAGCAGCACTTACATGGCAGTATATCTTTATATCTGTTCTTCTTGACATTCTCCTCCCTCTCTCCTACGTTGGTGGGGTAGATCTTCTCCGTCCGGTATTTGGTAGATAACCGCCGTAACCGCTGAAAGGCAAACAAGAGAAACAAATTATTAAGCAGACGGTATCAAATTATATTCCTTTTCTTCGTTCTCGCCTGGACAGGTTGTACGGCATATGTTTGTGGGAATAAATGGACCTACAAGCGGGTGGAAAAGCAACATTTTTTTACTCTCATGAAGAGTGTGTTTTTCTTTGACAGCACACAGGAAAGAGATGCAGGTGTGATACAGTCAGACAAGTGTATCACAGATAAATACACAGAAAACTGGTGTATATGACAGCGTTTTGGTGAGCAGTTGTGATAAAGGTGCTGGGAATAAAAAATCTAAACTCTGCAGCGTCTCTACAAACAGAGAAATACTCATTTGATTGAGTTACTTTTTTTCAAGATGCTGTAAAATCAGGTTTCAGTGGTTTCAGTGCACATCCTTCAACATTCACTCTGCTGCTAATAAACCACAGCCCCCTTCTAACACACACACACACACACTCCTGTTCCTCCAGTAGACGAAGTTAAATGTGGCCAAATTTAATAGCGGCTGACACTGATGAAGACACATTCAGTTAATGGGAGGAGAACAAATTACAACATCTCCTGTCTTGACAGCAGACCAAAGCTCAGCTGGCTGTCCTCAGACACTGTGGCTCTGAAAATAATTTCTTTAGAGCATTGGTCCACAAAACGAGAGCGTCTTAGTCGTCCGATGAGATAAGGGGTGTTTTTAAGCAGTAGAGATTTTACTACCTTGCTTCTACCAAAGTAGCTATCTGTTTAAAACCTCTGGTTAAGGCAGTGATGCAGACGAACAGGACTCCTTCATGGTGATATCTGATTAACAGGATTTTTACATCAGTGCGATTAAAGGGGCTGTATATATGTTTTTATCTACCACCAAACGTGGTTTCTTGCCAGGAGCGTGTACCCTTAGGGACATGCTAAAACTTAAAGTAATTTTTTCATTTCACAACTTCACTTTGTCCTTGAGCATCACAGTGAAACTTTAAAGAAACTCCTTCTGCTGCCCAGCTCGCGTGATAACGCCTCGAGGTTCTCTCAGATGCTTCAATCACTCTCTTCTCTTTTTCTTGAGACAGTGAGGAAATTAGGCATCGCTCCACTTTTTCTGCCTCCCCCCCCTTTCTCTCTCTCTCTCTCTCTCTTTCTCTCTCTGCCTGCGAGTCTGAGAAAGTCGGCGTGGGCGTTCAGGCTGCCGGAGCCTCGTGTGAAAAATGGTCCCACCTCTCGTCTCTCTCTCTTCTCTCTGGCACTGACTGCAGGCTTCTCCTCTTGTCAATGTAGCATGGACACGTACTGCGACTGCACTGTGCATCCAGACTTCCTGAGACTCCCAAACCTCAGACTTCTCTCTGTCCTTGTTTCACTCTTGCCACAATGTCACTTACACCAACTATGTGATATTACAAAGAGATAATCCTACATACGATCCTCTGTCGGACAAATCTCCCTCTCACACCAACTTCCAACTCCTTTTTCCTTTATTTTGTCTTTGTGGAAGTTGTCTTTTTGACCTAACAGCCTCCTGCTGCTGCATTAAGTCTCTCACACAAGTAAACAGTTTGCACTATTAGCAAAGAGACACCCTGGAGACATAATGGGTTTTCACTTTCATTTTGCATCTTTTGAACAAGCAGACTACCAGAAAACTGAGCTGGGAAGTAATGGAGAGAGAACGAGTTTGAAGTACACACACGTGCGCGCACACACACACACACACACACACATATAAAGACTGTGGGCGGCAACAGCTGTGTGTATATGTGTGTTTGTGTGTGTGTGGTAATAGCATTAGAGCTCCTCTAGCCTCATGTGAATTACATTTCCAACAGAGGTCTGCTTCTGTGCTGGGCCAGAGCCCGGGAAGAGACACACACACTCACATACACACACACTAAGACACCTAATGAGCAGGAAAGGCAGGCAGTGGTGATTTGTGATGGTTTGCAATTCCCCCAACCCACAAAACACATTATGTAAAGAGTTAGACATGCGCAAATTGGCGCCTCTAACGCTATAATGATGATAGTATTTCTCTCTGTGTTTCACTTCATTTACAGCACACTGGGAAAAACTAGTTGATTTTCCATTCAAGCCCATAAATCTGACATTGTGCAGCACCTGGATTTGCTCTTTCAGCAAGGTCAAGCGCCACCGTATTATTAACGCCAGACAACACCTAGAAGTCCAGCAACCTCGGTGCTTTGCTCAAAACGCCAGCACATACCAAATCCAGTTTACAGCACCAGTTGAGTCTGATTTTCTGACCAGGTCAGGAGGTGATTTCTTCCATCTACAAGTGTTTTTTGCTCAGTAAAGGAACAATTTGTATAAATAATTCTCTTCCATGTCATTAACTGTGACTGAATGTTTGTATGGGATGACAGTGTGCCATATCACATTTAACTAATATATTAGGTGTCGAATCATCAGGTTTTTTGTTTGTTTGTTTTGTTTTGTTGTTTGTTTTTCAAACACCTTGTCCACCAGAACTGGAGGAGGCATTTTCTGTTCTAATTTCTGATGGCTGGTCAAATTGGCAACAGATCGTGTTTATTAAAACTAAATGATGACAAACATAACATGTTTTGCAACTACATTTGTACTTAGCAAAATACACATGCATCAGTGCAACCCTGGTTCTAGTAGGGTATAAGGCTTCACTGTCCTTCTGTTTTTTAAGAAGAATTTCAATCAATACCAAGTTGTGCAAACATTGCTTCACACTAAATGTGGAATGACTGTTATTCCATCAACTCAAATGAAGTCAACAGATGTGTAACTTGACGGTTATAATGAGAGAAATATTTATATTTATGAGAGGCTGTGGTGAGAGATATTTTATAGACAAGTGCTTCAAAAAGTCTCTTAATCTACATCTGTTAGAAATTCGGCTATTAATCTGGCAACTATATACCTGCTGTCAATTATATACATTACACTTACAAAGCTATACTGTATTGTAATGTTATGCTTATGTCTGATTCATCCTTAAAAAAAAACACTTGGATGGAGACCAGCTACTGTCTGTCTACGCCCTTTCTGTCTACTTTCCATTGTCCCACAGGCAGACCCTGTTTCTAATTACTCTTACTTCCTCGATTCGTAAAATACACACTCACAAGTACAAAGAAGACACACACACACACACACACACACACAAACACACGAACACAAATAAGCGGGATGCTAAAAATAAAGCAGAGAGAGCTGAGTCCCTGCTGCTGCTCTATACCATAGCTAAACAAGCCAACAAAGAGAGGAGAGGAAGAGAGGAAAGGAGAGAGGAGGACATGGGTATTTTTTCATGGAGGAGAGAGAGGGTGATGTGGGGGAGGAAAAAGACAAAGGGAGAAGAGACAAGGCCGAGAAGGAAAGAGGAGAGCCAAAAGCACAGAGGCTCTTGGTAGCAAGCTAATAGGTTCTTTTTATTCCTTGTTTCTGTGGTTCATTCACACTCTCCCTTTACACACACACTATAATAAACCGCACTAGCTTCTGTTCTGAATGGAGGAGGAGGGTGAAGAAAAAGTAAATATCCTCACTTCTATCACCACTTGATTAACAGTTTTCTATTTAATTCTTGTTTACTACACAACTTGACAGTTAGTGATTGTATCAGTCTCTCCAAAGCTGACAACAAAAGCTGGGACAACTCTGATGGGGAAAAAAGCAGCGAAGAAAGAGGAAAAGACAGAGGGTAGAGAAGATGAGGATGAACTCTTAAAAATTACATGTCTCTTCATCATTACTCATCGTTTCTTCAAGCTGCTGTTCTTTTCTTCATCATATGTGAAGAAAACGCCTAAATATATCTTTGATTTTTAGTTGTTAGTCAGATAAAACAAGCTATGTAAATACATAGCAGCTGGGCTCTGGGAAATTGTGACAGGCATTTTTTCACTGTAGGCCAGTGAACAAGCAAAAAATATTTGCAGATGCAGGGAGCACGATGGCGGTTATACAGCGCTGACTTTATTCCATAGCTGACGTTTCAGCACAACATGTATGTTCAGAGTTTCACTTTTCACTGCTTTCTGACGTTTTAGAGACAAAATGAATGATCAATTTAACAAGAAAATAATTTTTAATGAAAATAATAGTTAGATTTAGCAGGAAAAATCCCCATGACAATAATGTTGCTTGTTTTGAATGACAGCTGAAATACAGCAAATAAATCCGTCTGAGAAGCTGCAACAGGCGGCGTTTACAGCTCTTACATACAAGAACACAGGTACAGCACATCACAGGCCTCCTCTTCCACGGAAAGGGAAGAGAAAAATTCTCATCAAAAGGTTTTCTATGGTTTCACATTTAAAAAGATAAGAATGCGCTGAAGGAAACCACCTGCGCTGCACTGTTGTGGTGTGTCAGCATGGCAATTTAAATGTACACTGCTGATGGGCGTCTATGGGTAGATGATGACAACTAGTTTTTAACCTTTTTTAGACGAACTGGGCTGGTATTTTTTATATGCCGCACTCAATCGGACCAACACACTAGACTATGTGTTTCTGATGTAAAAGCACTTCACCCAGTGCTTTTTATCTCTCTTTTACCACAGAATTACAGGCACAAAAGACGTGAGCCAACCCCGTCTTTCTCATATCGGTCCAGTTCTCCTCCTCTACCTCCTCCCTGCTGTTTCTATTACTCTCTTACTTCTATCAGTCAGAAGTGTAAAACAGCATGACTGAGTTAACCAGTTTCCTGTGAACGCTCGACTTCCACTGCCCCACACATTCATATAAGCAACTCCTCACACACACACACACACACACACACACTGGGCGTTTTAAAAGCCCAGCGCCAGCTTCTAGACCCCTTCAAGGGTGCAACTAGGTCATGTGTGCTCACAGACATTTCTTCACAATGACTTGACTTGGCCTAAAACGACTCGAGATGCCAGGGCAGTTACTGAGCAAGAGAGAGAGACAGACAGAGAGAAAAGAAGATTAGAAGAAGTGGAAGAAGAAGAGAAAGACAAAGGAGGTGGAGAGAGAGAAAGATGTAATTGTTAGTAGGTCTAACCTGCTGCAATACTGGCTGAATAAGTCAACATCACTATACTTCCCTGGAACACTGAATAATTCACACACATACCGACGCTCTTCAATTTGAACTCAGCAGTGAACACTGATTGGCAGAAAAATATACTCTTCCTGCAGAAGCAAGTGGAGGAAAAAAAGAAAAAGAAAGAAAGGTTCTTCGCGTGTGTGTGGAAGTGGGGGCGTGGAGCGTTAGTGGCAGAGGCTGTATTGACGGTCACCTTCCATGCAAACACACACACACACGAGCTAAAATAGGTCACCCTTACAATGCTCTCAGAAAAATCCATCTCCTGCACTGCAAGCATGTTGGAGGCGGTGGAGAAAGATGCTGCTACAACACAGAGACTAAAAGGGTCTCGATGGGTCTGTCGCTCTGCTCTCTCCTGGTAATTCAATACTGGCTGCATTCGACGCTCTCTCTGTCTTTTCTTCTCTCTGTGTGGATTTCGTCCTCAAGTAGAGGCCATGAAGTGCAAGTCACAGTCAGTTATGTGAAAGCGGACGGCGCGGATGCTTTAAGCATTATGTATTTATCAGTGGATGGTTGTGGAAAAAAGTGTGGGTGTGGGAGGGAGGAATAGTTTGACATTTGGGAAATACACACTTGCTGAAGTCAGATGAGAAGACTGACACGCTCTCATGTTTACTTTATATGTAGATGGCACAAACAGCCAGTAAGGTAGCTTAGCCTTATAAAGACTGAGGCTAATCTGTTTTGTAGTGCTGTCTGAATGTATGTAGATAATTATTAGTGGACTCAAAGTATCCCTACAATGCATCAGAGAATGACGGCAGACGAACAGGAGAAAGCGGGTAAAACAACAGCTTTAAAAACAGGATTTTTTGTGCATACATTTCAACATCAAGGAAATTCAAAAACTTTTACATAAAATCTGAAAACATTAGACAAAATTGTAAAACACACCGACGGACAATTGAGTACAATTAAATCTAATTATTAAGGAGTTAAATTGATTGAAAATATAAAATAGGATTTAAAAGCGATAAGACAAATAGGAAAGGCAGCGAACTGAAAATATTTACAACAAGCGACAACAATAATGATTACTAACAGCGCCAGAGAAAACAACCCAGTAGTGTCAGGTGTGTTTTAACACACATAGTCCCTCACTGAATTCCTAGATAGTGAGTGGGGTGGGGTGAATGAGTGAGTGATTTGAACACAGTTTCCACTCCGGCCCTGAAAATAATCGACACTTCACAGATAAATGTCATTTTACACTGTCATCTACACTGTTTTCATATGGTTTAACAAATGAAATATGTGGTAATTACTGGGCTGTAGTGGTGTGGGATATTTTTTAATCAAGCTAACTGTTTCCCCTGGCTTTCCAGTCTTTCTGCTAAGCCCAAAGCTAACCTGCTTCAGCTATATTTTACATCACAGATTATTTTGCTTGTGGATCTTCTCAGTGAATAACCAGACTATTGCTTTAAATGTTTTGTCGCAAAGGAAAAAAAAACAGGATTTTCAGAGAACAGGTCATAGCACCAGGTGCCTGCTGTTCCAGAAGAACTTAACTAATCAAAGCTCAATCACTAAAACAACAACCAAACCACACCCTGACCACTGGTGTGGTCAGGGGTCACACTCTGTATTGTGTGTTAATGAGAGAAGCAGCTCATTAGCTAAAAGATCTGATAAGATTTTGTCCAACAACTTGCATTAGTTGCCAGGCTGCAAACACACATGCGGAAACATGCGCGCACTCTATGTACTGTGCAGCCATTTCCCGCTTTTGTGGCATGGGCCAATATGGGTCAGTGGAGCACTGATAGCATGGTGGGCATGAACACACACACACACACACACACACATACACATCTACGTAGGGGTGTTAATATCCCATCATTCTCTGGCACAAAGCACCAATGTACTGTCCTTCAGTGTACCAGGCTTCCCTTTCTCTCGGCCTGTCACTCTTTCATTTCAATCCTACCATCTGACAGAATCACTGCGTCTGTTATACAGGTCAAGACCCATAGAGTTCATGATGATACAAAAGCGAAGGTAATGTTAAAAATAGGAACCTCTGAAGGGAAGGAAGAATGTTTATTCACCAAATTCAGCTGCTAAGTAGCAACAGCTAACTTATATATAAAAGTGTATCGGCGTGAGCATCTGTAGCTAACAAACCTCGAGTCTGCCTGTGTGTGCGTGATCGGCGACAGTCACGCTGACCGCAGGAAACACCTGTGCTGAACTAAACACCAGTTCACTCAGCCATTTAAAACCCCCGTCATCTCAGGAGCCCACTTCCTCTGGGACCTCAAGTGTCAGCCTGCAGTAGATTGGAAGAACAAGAGACACAGAAAACCTGCTCATACTGCTTCCTTTGACTAGCCAGGTCGTTGGGTTTATTGCCTTTAAAACGTCACAGAGCAAAACAAAGTGGGACAAAGGAAGAGAGAATGAAGAGGAGGATGTGGAGGGAAAAGAGATGGAGGGGACAGTCCGAGAAACGATGAGGGCTAAGTGAAACCAGAAGTGGAAAATTCAATATCGTGAGCCAAATCTGACATCAAACACCTGAAATTCAATACGCGCTTCTTTAAAGCACCCGGACTTGAGGATTAATGCCACTGTTTACCTTGATGCACACACAACTCAGTGGGAGATGGAAACACATGTCAAATTGCATTTCATATGTGGAAAAATCTGCCTAAAATAAATGACAGAATGAGAAGATACAAAAACACATCTACAGTACATTGAGAGCAATAGTCATGCCAACTTCTCCTCGAAGTTTAGCCCTACCAGTTTAGGTCAAGCTGTTCTGGGGCCCAGCCACCTGTGTGACTTTCTTGCAAACATAAAGAATGACACAATTTTCTGGCTGTTGTTATCCCCTGCCTTGTCGCTATTATTTGTTTCTCTAAAGTAAGTTTGAAACTAAATCAACACCTGCAAAAAACTCAAGAAATATAAAGATGATCACGCAGTGGAGCCAGTTACAAACAAACACACAAACTACAGTCTAGCGTTTGGTGTAATTAAAACTGTTTACCTCACCGTCCTCAGCAAACACAGTTAGCATTTACTGGTGTTTGCCGGTGGTCTTCGACTCTGGATCTCGACCCTGCAGCAGGAAGCAGATGTGGACAAACCGCATATAATCCCAATCATCTGGGACAGGAGCTCATTGTGTGTTTAGTGTGTACTCAGTGTGTTTTGTGTGTGTAGTAATCTTCCCTGCTCAGATATTCCCAGCCTGGATGGTGGGTCAAACTGGTGACCCTCTTGGCTCTCGGAAGCCTGACTTTATGTGCCTGTCGCGATTCGGTACATCTTCAGATGGAGGTATTATTCAACAACTATCTGTTGTGAAGTGTGTGTTCTATGTGTTCATACAATATTTTGTGGTACCACAATAATGTGACACCCTCCTGGTGCCCAAAAGAGTTATAGGCCAAGGCGACTCCACCATGTAACACAAACTAGAAATTGCTGCGTAGTTTCAAAAGCGTTTGGTTCTCCATCTCCTCATCTTGATCAAGAAAGTTCTCCGGCCTTGATGGTGGGCGGCTAACTCATATAAACCTCACACACACACCAACAAGGCGGAAATATTGTGTTGCGTCTCTCTTCTGAGAAACGCTTGACAGGGCAAAAGGCTGGTTTCTGGGTTAAGCCGTGGGAGGAGGGTGAGAAGAGAGGAGGCTTATGACACCAAAAGAATTGGGAAGTCTTGTTTACAGTAACATGAGGCAGGCTCACAGCGACACCAACACACTCACACACTTGCAAAACAGCCGACCCCCATAGCGTGCCACCTTCCCTGCACCCACGCACACAAACAAGCTAATAAAAGCACAGAGGCAAATCCACACACAAGGCCTCTCTTTTTTTTTTTTTAGCCACGATGGGTGACAGCAGACAACCACTGAAAATAAAAAAATGGTGGATTACTTTTCTTCTTAGCTGCTGACATAACCGTTCAAAACTTCACTGCTAAGTCGACTGAGCTGAAATTTGTGCAGCTTAGATTAAAAGCAGGCAAACAGGACAACAAATGCACCATAAACAACAGCACAGGATCCCAGCATGTGACTGATCAAATGGTCAGTATGCTGTGTGTCGCCGGGTTCATCCGATGAGAACACATCACAGGACAAACTGCAGAAAACTCCCCTCTGTTGTTGCTCAAATGAATAAATTCATTCTTTTCACTATTTGTCACGCATCAGTTTTTAGATAAATCTAAACCTAAAGCCCGGGGCTGTAAAAACACACAAGGCCCGGGTCCTGTCGGCCTCCAGCTCGTTTTCAACACAATGGCTGACTGATGAGTTTGAAAATGAGAGCGCAGCATACCGTGCATAGTGTGAGTGGTGTTTTATTTCACCAAAAGACAGGTCACGTAATGCGCTCACTTTCAAACTGTCCACCTGAAAAAGAAATAATCTGCTTTTTATTCAGAAAAATCAAAGGCTACAATGCAATGTGACATCTCTCCAACTGGACTTCCCAGATCGAATTTTGCTCTCTCGTCGCTGTATGAAACATCACACTCCCGACAAACGCAGCCCCTTACGTTGTTTTAACGCAGAGCAAACGTTGGTCTGAATGCGACAACCCTTGTGTAATACAAGAGCAAAAGAGTTTCCAGATCATGTGTTGGAAGCTGAGATGTGTGTGCAGGCACTTAACATACACACACACACGACGGTGACAGTCAAAACTATTACTAGACACAAGCACAAACCCATGAGAACACACACACACACACACTAGCATGTTTGCCATTTTCACATCCCATTTTCTTGCCTCCCCTCTGAGTGTAATGTCCGCCCAACAGGACGCATGTTTAGAGAGCGGGTGTTAGCACTTTTTCTCTTTCTTTGATGTCCTGCTTGGGCGTCTAGAGCTGCTCGCAAAGGTGGAGCAGGAACACACACTCATGCAGGTCAACCTATACCCTGTCTAGACTTGGATGTTGAGCCCAGAAAACAGGTACATGTGTGTTTATGCCCGAGTGCCAAAGCTGGTGCAGTGACACAGGTAACATTGTTTCATCTCGTTTCCGAGGGGGTTTATTTCCTGTCTTTACATCGTGCTCAGTTAGCATCTCAGTTCCAAGTTAAACCACTTTGTAGCCACGCTCACTGAACCTGTGAAATGATTTTTACACCTCGGTACAGACACTTTAAGTGCCTGCCTCCTCCTATCTTCACATGTAGCCCGCGATGCCCACCTGTTCATATGCAAACGTCTGTTCGCGTGACACACGAGGGCACTTGGCATACGAAAAGACACCAAATCACACTGTTTTTAAAAGAAGTTTGTTCTCAAGAAGTTAAATGCTCTGTCTTTTGTAATGCTGCTATCACAGTGCCATGGGTTTGCAGATCCACTGGGGACAACCCTGCAAAAACAAAGCATGTGTACGACTGTGAAGCATTATTTTAGGTGAATGTTTTCTGTAATAGCATGTTTCTTTCAGGCTGCATGGTGGCTTACTAGTTACAGAAGGTTTCCCATAACACAGAGGTCACAAGCTCAATCCCTGCAGCTTGTATGTCTATGAACAGCTGTGTGTTCAGTCAACCTGCCGCTGAGCACCACCTCAAACAACTGTCACCTAGACATATATAAATATATGCAATAAAAGAACAGAGACTCTAGACTGACAAACCAGAGAAACCGTGAACTCCTGTCGAATACAGACACTTTCTCTGCCCACAGGAAGTGACACATCAAAAACTGAAGTGCAAAATACATCTCTCCGAAACAGCAGGCAGTGAAAGCTCTGCCCGTACAAACGGTGAAGCCTGGTTCACAAAGCCAGATTTGTGAGTCAGCAATACAATTTTGGACACACCAGGAGAAGACAGCAGCAGCAGCCTTTCGCAACAGATTCAATTCATTTAGAAGGAACTGTCACAATCGGAGGACTCGCTCACAGCAGTTGGGTAAAACCTTGCTGAGCTTCTGCATCTGGCGACGAACTTAAGATGTGCAAAATTCACACGGTCGAGGTGGCGGTCAAGCAATCCAAAATGGAGGAGGTTGTTCTTTCAGCTAATTATATCAAGAAGAAGATGATGTGTTACACGATTGATTTACACCTGATCACATTTTCTCTCTCTGGTTTATCTTACCTTTTGGGCATCTTACTTTGAAAGTTTTCACTCTAGTTTTGTTTAATAACAGAATCACAATCAACTTTTCATCTTCTTTTAAATCTTCTCTGGATGTGTCTGTGGTGCAGCCTTTCTAACTATCTATTTGTTTAAAAAAACAAAACTCTGGCTCTCTTACATAAGCGCACTAATAGCTGGTTTGGAAAGTCGTGGGTTGACAGAGCCAGTTGATAACCACCTTTGTGAAACAAGTAAGATTGCCTTTGTTTGGTTTTGTGGAACCAGCTACTGCACAGATGCCCCCCTTTTTGCAGAACCTGCATCATGACACAGCCTCCAGGACCCAACAGTACATATTTTCCCTTGTATCCCTCTGGATTAAGCCGTTATCATCAGACCAGATTGGTTAAAATGATCATGCGGTGTGCCTTTTACTGATGACACATTGCACAATATCATCACTGAAACTTAACTCTTTCAAATGGTTACTGAAGGTCTCACTGGCATTTAGATCCACATGCAAAGCTGTTTAGGGTCTACTTTATAACATACTCTGTCATAAACTCAACAGAAAAACACAAGAGAATCAAGGGAGAAATTACACCAAGATTATGACCAAAAATGTGCCCAATTTATGGCTTTAACCCTGGACTCTCCTTGGACCTCATTAGAGGCCCTGATGTAGTCGCACCACATGCACCAGTGTGTTCTGTGCAATGAGATCAGGTGTTGATGTTTCTCCACACGTACGCCACTAAATGAAACCGCTAAAACTACAGAGCCACGATTCAAACATGACAAGATCACCACACTTGTCAGATTTGGGTGCCAGGTGGGGAAAAAAAATCTCCCGTTCCATTAAACAGCTGAAAAAAGAGCACTGAACAAAGTGTATAATCTCTGACTCGTTGCCCCACCAGAGCACTGTAATTATGTCTATAAAACACTTTCTATATATAAACAACAATAGGCAGTTAAAGTGGGTGTTATGTCAGGGTGTTCTGGTGACTCAGTGAGCAGAGGAGCACACCCCATGCGCTTGTGGTATTGTGTGTTTGACTCCAGCAATTGAAAGCTTCACACAAAGCTCGAAATTGGTACAAGAGACCAGCAGCAATCGGCTAAAGCGCTCACTTACGTATATGTTGGCTGACGCGGCTTAATTGTGCTTGGTGTGCTGGCACGCGGCCCACCTGCGCTCCAAATCAGAACAAGTTTTCTTGTCTACAAGCTGCTGCGTCTGCTGAATAATTTAGGTGGGACTCCACATACACAAGCTGATGTCGCCAGCTGCCAACAGAACATAGCTCGAAGCCCTGTTTACACGGACACCGTAAAGATGCCATTCAGCAAGTTTGCATGCACAAAAATAACAGTTACTGTAAATAACCTGAATGAGGAAACAGATGAAATTAAAGAACGTACAAGGGCCTAAAATGTGAGCTGATTGTCTGGAGGAATGCGTGATAGCATACCAGCTAACAGGAAATATTTTTCATTGTAAAAGCAAATTTCATGCCAGTAAAACTAACTGGGAAGGAAACTGAACAGATATCACATGAAGAATGAAGGCAAGACAAGCAGTCAGTGGTGTTTGAAAAGAGTGATTCTGAATTTTAAAAATATGCTATTTTCAGCAGCCGCAACAAGTTTTAAGATCGCATTGCTTCGCCTACAGTTCCACCCAGCAGCAGAGGGCTGTGGTTGTAGTAGGCCGGTCGACAAGGCGTGGATGTGAGTAAAGTTATGAATGAGAAGTATGGTGGGACTAAAAGAAGAACCTACATTTACTGAGTCAACCCATCATGGAGAATTTAAGGTTAAGAGGAAGCAGCAGCCAATAAAAATGTGTACTGAGGAAGAATTTTTAAAAAGTAGAGGTGTAGAAATTCTGATTACATGCATTATGAAATGAATGGCCTGTAAATGAGACTAATCCCAGCGCCTTTTGGTGTCTCCCTCATCCACAAAGCACTTCTAACACGGCCCAGCGCCCCTGGTTTTTTCGCAACATCCCCTACCTCCCTGTTTTCTGAAACACACACTCGAAGGACAGGACGGGCCGGGTCATCACAAACTATCAGACACGTACATAGAGTTGTGCACATTCCAGGGTTTGTCTTGTTATCTAGTTTTGGAGAGAATGGCCTGTCAGACTGTGTTGCTTTTATTCAAAGTGTGCCCAATGGTTGATAAAGCTCCACTTTTAAAGCCAGGACAAAATGTTATGAAATGGGCCAAGAAAGAATGTTGCAAGCTCCAGCAAGCAGCTTGCATGAAGTAGGAAGTGAGGAGAAGGGAGTGAGTGTGTGTGTGTGTGTGTGTAACTGTAGGCAAAAGGAGAAAAAGTTAACTAGGCTAACGCTGATTAGCCTCTTTCCCAAACAATCACAGTGTAATGCCACAAAATAAATCACAACACTTCACTTGCCTGAACCATAATGTATGTTTATGTGAAGTTAACACAAATAACTGAGGTATATTTAACCTGAATACTTCAGCGGCTTCACTAACACCAACACATTATTTCCTGACTTACTAATCATAAACCATTGAGCTAAAATGATCACATAATGACACACGTGTTATCAGAAGCACCATCCCTCTTGTGGCTATTTCAGCTATTTCACAAGCCTGGGAGAGGTCCTATTTTGAGTCAAGAGTTGCAACACAATAACATCCAGTAATGCAGTGAAGGCGAAGCGATGGCTGCAGGTCAGCGGTCATCATTGGGCAAACATAATATGTCATCAGAGCATGTTACTTTACCAACAAACCTCTCTTTTCCATCTCAAAAGACCCCTCCCATAAGAAACTATAAACTGTGCTATATTCTTCAGAATTCATACCATTAACATTTACGCTCAGTTGCCAGTTTATTACTGTCTAATACCACAACCCTGCACTAAATCCAACCTTTACAAAGGTTATTATGTTTTAGTTTAAAGTGTTTTGATTCATCTTTGCTCTTTGGAGTCTGTAGTTTGCGGTGTTGGTGAATTTTATTGAATTATACTAAGAATATTTTGCCCAGTCCCTTAAGGTAAACTGTGTGTACTGAGCCTGAAGGCTGGGTAAGCTGTATTTAGTGAATAAAAGGTACTGGTTGGACTGTCTACAGCACATCTGTGCTCAAAATATTTAGTATATCAGTACCTACAACCATCCTATGTTTCATATAGACTGTGACAAATACTACAGATAACACACTAGAGATAATACATACAATTAAGCTCAGTTTGGTTATCGGTCATTCACTGCTTATTGACTATTAGAGAGGACAATGAGTCACTGCACTGTATCCTAAAACAGTCAGGCATGGTTAACAGACAGTAAGCAAATAGCCACAACAACACTACACTTTAGCTACAAGCTAAGCTATTCCAACAACGCCATGTAAAAAAAATACATACATATCTATATACATGTATCCCAGGGCTAGAAAGGGACGTGAATGCGCCTTGTTTTGTTATTTGTCTGTTTATTTTAAAGAAACAGGAGCCGGTGGTGTTTCTGTGGTTTTGGGAGACAATGCTAGGCCGCCATGTAAAGCCTGGAAACAGGGAGGAAAAGGAAGAGGGCAGTGTGGCCGCCCCTGCCTCACCTCCTGAGGGATACAGGGAACCAGGAGACTGGAAAAGGGAGGAGGGGGGTGGGACATGGAGGGTCAAGTATGGTGGAAATTATGAAGGGAAAGAGGTCTGGCTGAGATAGATGTGCGGTAAAGGAAGCTAGGTATGCTCCTGTAAATTTTGTGGACCCACCATAAAGTCGTTGCCGAAGTTGTCCTCTCCCCTCTCCTCGTCCCCCTCGCTCATGGCCTTCACCCCGTGGATAAACTTTCTCAGGATGCCGGCTTGGTCCATCCTTCAGTCCTCTTGTAACGTATCCCGTTGCCTTTTCTTTAAAAAAAAACAAAACAAAAACAAAAAAAAAAACCCCACACACACAACCCCCCCTCCAAAGTAGCAAGGGAGGAGAAAACGTAAAAATAAAACAAAAAAAGAAACAGGGGAAAAGGAAGAGGGGGAATAAATAAAAATAAATAAGCTTCACGGATCCCCCCAGGGAGTCATCGTCGGTTCACAACACTACACCTTCTTTTTTTTAATTATCGCCCCATGTTGTTTCTCCCTTTCCTTCTTTCTTCTGGGCTGTTTTCACAGCGACAGCCGTTAGTCCCAAAGAAAAGCAGCGGCGGCCCGGTTTTTCTGCTATACGAACAAGTTTACAGCCGTGGCGTAACATAAACCGTAAACAATACGCTGTGTAAGTAAAGAAAAAGAAAGAAAAAAGACCCCAAAAAAGACCCCAGCTCTGGACAGTCTACCTACCCCTCCCTGTCTACCTCGGTTGCCACATTCACACACTGCTGCTCGTTATTCGCTACTGAGGAACATCCGGACTGGGCACAGCCAGCGGAAAACACAGCCCTCCTCTTCCAGAGCATAGCCCCCTCTGATTGGACAGCCGACACCTGGGATTAGAATGTCATTGGCTAGAGTGGACGTCGCTCCAAAGCTATAGCTAGATCTGATTGGATAGAATGTGTGTCTGTCGTTTTGACGCGGTTTGTTGGTATTATCAATTACAAAAATTAATTGCTTTATCATTTAGCTGTCTTTTATCATTTTATTATACGATACTGTACATCGATATATATATATATATATATATATATATATATATATATATATATAATTTTCTAAAGGTGTTTTTTTTGTATACTGTGTAAATTTTATTAGGTGGGGTATTCATTCCCCTAGGTGGGCCTGGGGCAAAACTTGTGGACCCCTATTATTTTCTCAGGTGTATTGCTGCTTTTAATAAAACTGTGCTTAAGTTAAAGTAGTAATCTTACAATTCAGAAATACCTGATTGCAAGTTAAATTAATGAGCTGTAAAATGTTCTTTGTCACACAAGAAATGGCCCCTTTTGGTGTTAAATCACTGATGCATTAATGTGAAAGTATTCCAGTTATGTAAGCTCTCCAGGTGGCACTCTGTGTAATTCTTTCAGTGGCAGAGGGACTCCAGCATATATATCTATACAGGAGAAACAGGTTAATCATCTCTATGGTCTAAAACCTGAGTGAATAGCTTTGATAATCCTGTCATGCAGCAGCCATACAGCCATCACTGGATTTTAATCCTTATAACACACATAGATAGATAGATAGATAGATAGATAGATAGATAGATAGATAGATAATGCAAAACCCACGGTGAAGAGGCAGCTAACAGCCAACAGATTAATGGGTCAGATATATAATCTGGATTAAGATATTGCCAGAAATAGAAACAAACAAATGTATCATGTAACATCTCCATTAACAGTCAGAGAGGGAGGTATGTAATTGTGCCACATACTTGCTTTTCCAAACAAAACATATTTGGATTTAGAGAAACAAAGAGTGAAAGAGAGGGTGTGTCATTATGTGGTATTAAAAATTATAGTAGTACTAGTGCTCAAGAAGTAGTGGTGCTACCATTTGTACTGACAGCAGCACCAGTGTAAGGTCTAGTAGTGGCAGAAGCAGATTAAAATGATATAAGTGTTATATAATGATGTTTAAGGATGCTAATTTTGAGCATCCAGTTCATTCATATGTAATGTAAGTGACAAAGAAAGGAAGGAAATGATGAAGAGAAGAATAAAGAAATGGTAAATCTGAATTCTGGATAGACTTGTCCGCCAAACCCAGTAGACACTTATGCGTGATTAACTTTCTTCCAATAGACACACACATGGAGAGACAGGGAATAGAGTCACTTTACTTCGCTTTAGTTCGACCGGTGACGACAAACAAACCCATCTATTCAGGCCGAGTGAGAGGAAGACAGAGAGGGGACGCTGTCGCAGAGCCAACAAGCTTTGTACGACACACAAACTGCTTTTTGTTGCTCTTGTCTTTAAGCTTATTTGCCTGTTATCCCAGTAAATATTTTACATTTTCTTAGCCCCCCCCCTTCATCCCTCCACGTTTCTGTTCCTTCCTCAATTACCAGACATGATAACAATGTCTCTTCTCTCTGTGTTGTATTGTGACATACAAGTGACATTTGTTCTGACAGATACACACACAACATGCAATCTGTCAACAAGCTCTTAGCTCTGTCTCTGTTTTTCTGCTGCGCCTGTGTGTATATATATATGTGTATATATATATATATATATATATATATATGGAGAGAGAAAGAAGTGTAATTGCGCAGCTGAATCATTATTTGTGTCTGTGCTTGTGGTCAAATCTGTATCTTCCTTCCACAGTTTAGTGGAAACAGGTCAAGCAGACTGAAGAAATGAACACACCAAAGAGTACTCTAGTGCACTGTGTGTGTGTGTGTGTGTGTGTTATGGTTGTATAGGGAATAATATTTTAAGAGAGACCTTGTGGCCTCCTCTCCGTCACTTCCTTTTCTCAGCACTGGCTCTGGTTGCACTGTATTGCGTCTGAGCCCTGACCTCTGACCTCTCTGTGGAGGGAGAAGGGGAAGGCGGAGGGGTCAGCATGAACATGAATAACACAATAGGGATTCATTATATACCATATTAATATTATTATTACTCCCTTTTCCTTCCTTTACCAATTTCCTCTGCCCCTGCTTCCTTACTCTCTCTTCCATCTTCTCTACAGTATGTTCTACTTCTCCCTCTCTCACTTTCTCCCCCACTCCCCCATTTTAGCTCCCTCTCCTCTTACCTTTCTCCCCCCTTTTACTCACCCTCTTTTCTCTTTCTATCTCCCTCTTCCTGCAGGAATGTGCTGTTCAGAAGCAGCTGAGAGGAGGAATGTTGTTGTAACAAGCCCATACACAACCCCTAGGGAGGGAGGCTCCCTGCACACACACTACACACACACACACACACACACACACACACACACTCTTTGACTTTCTTTCTTGCTGCTAAATGATAAACTCTTCCCTCTCCGTCAAGTCTCTTCACACGTGTGTGACTGTGGTGGAGGGCAGAGCATGAAGCTGCATGTTTAAGAGCATAGCGAGATGAGTTTACTGCATCTGGTCTGGACACACACACACACACATGGACACACACAGGGAAAAAAAGAGAGAGAGAGAGAGAACGTGAGCCTGCCTGTTGCAGTAATGAAGCAGGGTGAAAATGTCTGCCCTCAGGGTGGAGGACTGACTCAGTGGCATGTTGCACAACCTCACCATGCCCCCCCCCTCCGTCTGTTACAGGCTTCAAAAACCAGCGATATAAACAGGGTTACAAATTAGAGGAAAAAGCAGAATTAATGGGATTGGAAACATATTGAGTGCCATTAACGTCCTATCATGCTTTGGGGCATGTGACTTGTCCCAGGATGATGGTTTATCCTCAGTGCACGAGGTCTGATGAATGATCAAAACTCTTCGCTGAGCCCTTTTGCAGTGAACCAAACCCAGCTGAACACCTATGGGAGGTTCAGGAGCGACGTGTTACACAAGGCTCTCCACCACCGTCATCAAAACACCTAATTAGGGAAGATATTTTGGATTAGCAGTGTTCAAGTCTTTGGTAGAGCGCCAGAGACTTGGAGACTTTATGTGGCGATCACAGACTTATTAAGACACTTGTGTGTGTTTTTTCTCCTTTAAATTTGTCTTCTATCTGTATCTGGGACTGACTGATGGAAAAATACAGAGAGGAAAGAGAAGAGGAAACTGGGAAATGTTTCAGTCTGGAGACTCAGAAAGTGTGGATGTCACCTCTAATATCAAGCTTCTGAAAGCAGCAGTGGAAGAAGTGTTAAGATCCTTTTTAAAATGTAATAAATATAATAAAGTAATAGTATTTAACTCTGAAATATAGACAAGTAGACGTACACAGTATCATAAAATGGAAATACGCAAGTAAATTACAAATACCTTGATATTATATTTGTGTAAATGTACTTTCCAAATCTGGTTGCAACACACCAGCATAATCAGGAGGAAATTACAGTTACATTAGTGTTAGTACAAAGATTTTGTTTTTTTTAAATCTGCAAAAACCAGGAAATGAAATATATTTATAAAAATATTTATTATTTTTTTAATGAAAATGCAAAAAAGTCATATAACTAGAGTTAAATGGAATAACTTAAGTGTATTATTTATTATGTGTGTGATGTGAGTGATGAAAACAGTGTGTGAGGGTGAGGGTGCATGCAAAGTGGACTGAGTGGTGAGGGTGGGTGATGTGGCACTACTTGGCCTTCTTATATATATATATATATATATATATATATATATATATATATATATATGTGTGTGTGTGTGTGTGTGTGTTTTGAGTGCAGCAACACCCTCAGTATAACCCTTCCCTCAACAGATTCCAGCCAGCCTGTCTCTGTCTTTACCAATGTCACACACACACACACACACAAACAGAGTGCAGACAGACACTGGCGGTTGGACGCTCTGTCAGATTTAGACATGTAATTACTGTCCTAGCTTCAGAGAGCTGTGTATATGTGTGTCTGTGTGTGTGTTTGTGTGAACCAGTCTATTTAGGCAAACTGTATAACATCTACATGGAGTGATTTAGCCTGTAGCAATGACACATCACTGTAAAAAGGACAACACAACCTCACAAACTGTCCAAGGAAAAAGACAAATTCCACTGAGAGAAGCCTGTAGACCACACAGACTCTCTGTAGGCAGAATATTAAATAAATAACTTATATACAACATTGAAATAATCAATACCCATAATCATTTTGTGCTTCTGGTGTCTTCTTAAAAAATTCAACAAGCCACCATGGCTTAAAAACACAGTTTTTAATACCAGCCACTGTAGAGTAACTTCTAGTATCCACTGGCGCCACCAAGTGGACAATATTTGCAAGCTGCAGCGCAAACGTCACTTAACTCAAGAGCAAGTTAAATATATTTAAAAAAAGGTTAAAAGCATGATGTAAAATGACAGTAACGGCTCTTAACAATGGCCAGAAATATGTTTAAAACAGACTGTTAATTTAGTTAGGTTTCCCATCCATTTGTCAACTGCCAATTGAACTGTTAATGTTTAATGTTGGTGCTCTGTGAATATTATTATCCAATCAAGATTTAAGTACACCATCTGAGGTTCTTTGAAAACCTTCAGTTATTAATGGCAAAATGAGGTGTATAAATCAATTATATTCAAGGATGTTCTACGGCTGATGTCTCAGAGACCCCAAAGAGAAGTCGTGTATTATCTTATCTTGTTTTGTGACACATTACCAGGTTCATGCAGGAAACGTCCGTGGCCTCCTGACATCACGTATCCAAGCCTGTCGGATGTATCCTGCCAGAAATTGGCACCAGCCAGCTGATGAAACAACATGCAGGAAACAATATGGTCAGTCTGCCTATCTACCTATCTATCCACGGAAAGAGTTAAAAGATCAGTACTTACTAATATTTGTTAAGGCATTTCACAAGTTGATGCTCCTTCCTCTTCTTTCTCCTTCTGTATAAAACAGCATGCAGGCAGCGGCGAAGTGGGACCAATCCACCTTCCCCCACTGCCACTTAAAGTAGTTTCCCAGCAGCAGGTCAAGAAGTTGAGCAAACGCTCCTCAGCTTCCAGCCTTAGGTTGGACTCGCAGCATCCACAACTGGACAGATGTGGCTTCGAGGAACAAAAACTGCCCATGATTCCTGGAGGTGATCTTAGATTTTTCTTGTCTCCGAGACCTTTTTTTTTCTCCGCCACAAACACCTCGTTATAAGCTCCACCTGTAGCATCTCTGGTGGTTTTTAGTGCATAGTTTTGTTTGAGTACATTCTTAGATCAGTAAATGTACTATCTATACTATTGTTTCCTTCTTAAGTAAAGCATTCGTTGTACTCTATTTTTATGCAGTTGTCAAACAAGACAATGCCAACAAAGAGGGCATTCAGCTGAGACGGGACAGACTGATGCCCCTACATCTGCTCCCGGATGAAAACACGACCCAGGCCAGCTCCAGCGGTGCCTGGTCAGCAGGACGCAAACCTGAAACGCCTGCCCTCAGGCCCAACACAGAGCTGAACAGCATGTGCAAGCTGCCCGAGATCAAGAGTGCTCAAGCTAAGCGCTCCAGGCCGAGGAGCGGGGATCGACATGGACCGCCAAACGTGCTGGCACCGATCTCAGAGGGGACAGAGGAACTTGGCAAAAAACTCAAACTGCCCCCAATCGCAAACAAGCAGCGTGCTGAGAGTCCCACAATGGACAAAGCAAAGAAAAAGAAGAAAGTGATGTGAACTTTAAAATCATCAAACTATCCCCATCATCTTTTAACTTTCTCACATCAGTTTTTGTTGCTGCTAAATCACTGTATATATTGTATATGTACTGTATATATTAAACACCTATGTAAACCTTACAAGACACCCAAGATTCACCAGATCATTTAATTTCTATTTTTATATAACTTCATAACATCATGCACGTTTGAACAGTCTGTTTCCACAATCATAGAGTAATTTAGCATCAATTCAGCTGTTCAACTTGATTCAACCTTTTAACTGAGAACAAACCAGTGCT
>BRZM01001946.1:0-23137 GCA_033238685.1 Lates japonicus
TGGCTTCACTTTAGGGACCTACCGTGCTGTCCATCTTTGGTCGTCATGGTGAGGTCGCTAGGCAACCAGTAGGCATACTGCTTTGAAAGGATGAACCGACAAACTAGAACATGCTAATTAGAGAGGCTAGCTGTTTCCCTCTGCTCCCACTCTTTATGTTAAGCTAAGCTAAGCTACACTAACTTAGTTCTGACCTCAGCTTCATAGCTGCTTAAAGTGGCACGCGATTCATTCCACAAATTATCATTTTCCTCATCGTAAGACTACTCTCATTTTTCCTCCCCAGGAGATTTTCTCTAGCGCCCCCCTCAGGACAAACTCCACACATTTAGCTCTGGCCTTACAGGCTCAGAGAGCAGCTAAATTATCAGCATGTTGTTTGTTCTTCCCTCGCTTTATGGGGATTTCTGTGGCTTCACAGCTGCTGAGAGTATCACCTGAACTCCCATAACCACAGCACAACCACCCTCATGGGTAGTATAATATATAGCTGGTACACACACATGGCCTGGCTTTGCTATCTAAAGCCATCTAAAGGGACAGTCTGTCTACATAAGCAGAAAAACCCACATCATCAGAACGAAGGGATGGGAGAAAACGATCCTCCCTTATCACCCCCTCTCTCTCTCTCACTCACTGTATATCTTCTTATCTTGCCGTTTTTCATCGTTTTTTTCTTCTCAGTTTCTCCCTACTTCTTCACTCTGTCGTTCATCCCAAGCCAAAGCCACTGTATTGGCTGCACACACACACACAGACACGCACTCTCAGCCACACCAAAGCATGCCTGTCATCCAGTTATCGCCTCACAGATCAGTAGGTTAGTCGTGGGCCGGCAGCTACAGCTGAGGCAGCAGCAGCAGTCTGAATGTGAGGTTCTGGTGGAATGCAACATGAAAAAAGCCTGTAACCCTGCACACACACACACACACACACACCACACACACACACACACACACACACACACACACCCACCCTCACCTAAATCAGTCAGTGGAAAGTGCTGAAGGCTTCGTTTTGAAGCTCTGCGAGGTTTCAGAGGAGCTTAGAAGCTGCATTTACCTACTAAAGAAGACACACACACACACACACACACACAGACACTTACATGAAAGCACAGGTATGTAAATATGCACATACCACAGATCTGCTCTCGCTCAGATGCACACAAGCAAACGTGCATGTGATTTAACAGCATTAAAATTTTAAAAAATAATAAATATAAATCATATACAGTATAAGTCATATATCAGTAGTAGTGTTAGTAATTAAAGCTCTGCAGCTCCACTTGGCATCAGCAACACGACTGAAAATCTACACTACAGAGTTGAGTTTCCATCACCTGCTGAAACAGTGGCAGCAGGTGCGCCGTCCTCGGCTTCCTGCTCGCTCTTCATCAGTCCTTAACAAGCTGAACTGGTCCTTTAAACGCTCTGAGGGCTCTCGAAACACACTGACCTCTGACCTCTGCACCTCTCTGATGGGTCAAGAGACTGGGGAGAGGGAGAGTCTCTCTGTCTGTCTGTCATTATCTCTGCTTGTCATTTCTCTCTCTCCCTGTACATATATATATATATATATATATATATATATATATATATATATATAAAGGTACACTGTCTTTGAGGTGTGAAAACACAATGCATCCTTTGAAGCTCTGCTTTTCAGCATATCCTCTTCAGTTTTAATACGTCTGAGTGGTTATACGGGAGTGTTTGATCGTCCCTGTGGAGGTGACCTGAGGTTATTTCTTCATGCAGTGGCAGAGGAGGGAAAAGCTCTTGCATGTGGCTACTGTGGCACGTCGTTGTTGTACTAGTTTGTTGTTCGATTTGTAGCTGCTGTTTCTGCAGAAAATAAACACTGCTTTGACCTGAAATTGTAACGTCTTAATCTGAATGATTTGGAGTTTAAATGTGATACGAAATTACTGTATTTTCTTAAGATATTATCATTTTTATTGGCATGTTTCAGCTCAGTATCTTCTCAGGAATGGGTCCTAAAACCAAGAAGTGAGTTAGCATGTTAGCTCCCGGTTCCTTCGTCCCAGAGTCAGTGTGTTTCTGGTTAAATGTCTGAAATAAGGTCTGTGGTTTTAACACAAGCTCAAGACATTTTCAGGTTTTATTCTCCAACATAAAATCGGTCAGTAAATCCCCCACTCCTGATGTTTGAAGCTTTTACGCGTCTTAAAAAAGGCGGTTGCTAACGAGTGTCTACATGAGACTACAGAGGTTGTCGGGGACATTAACATGAAAACCCATCTACTCACCAGTCCACCTTTACAGCCTCGTTGTGTTTCTACTCACGCTCTTTCAAACTATCACTAACTTTCTAAGAAGAAAGGCTTTTGTAGAAGAGCTCAGAGCTAAATGAAATGACCAGTTGGAAGCTTAGTGGTGGAGACGTTGACGTCATGGGACTGTGGTGTAGTTGGTTTATAGCCTAACATTAGCTTTTTACCTCTGGAGATTGTGTTTAGGATTGTTGTGAAGATAACAATCTTTAATCTTTACAGTATTTACATGTTAATACAGCTCTGCTTTGATGACACGTCGTCCTATTAATATTTCAAATCTGTTTTTTACTGATGCTGCTAAATGTGTCGTCGTCTTCTCTGCTGGTTTCTCTTGCCTTCTCTCACAAATAGAGCTGAAACAGGTGATTTATAAAGGTAAAAAAAGCCTTCATTGTTCACTTGTTGAGTGTGTTAGTTTACATCACGTGTGTAAAATAAATCATGTCTGATTTCAGCTCAGTCAAACTGACTTTCTCATTTTCTGTCAATCGTGTTTCTTTTTCTCTCTCTCACTCACTCTCGTCGAGATGCAATTCCCCTACAGATCTGTGGAATGTGTCAGTATGGAGGCCAGGCATCTGTGTGTGTGTCTGTGTGTGTGTGATTGTGTGAATAACAGTCCTCATCCCCTCTGGAAGGACCGACAGTTCCTGTGCGTGGGCTTTACAGTGGAATCTGGTTACCGAGGGCGTATGTGTGCGTTCATCATCACTTCATTCTGTCTGTCCTCTCGAGCCCCGTCCCCATTGGCTGTTTTCTGACCAATGGGGTAGCAGCAGGAAGTACAACCCCCCCATCCCACCCCCCCCACTAACAGCTGGTCTGAAGTCCATGCAGGAAGAAAAAACAAGGGCAAGTCAAAGACTGTTTACATGGAGGGAAATATCAATAAAGCTGCCAGGACCATAGTTTGTCTTTTTTTAGATGATAATCATTGTGTAGCAGTTTATTATATGCACCTGTATCTAATGCAAACATAACATAAGATAGAAACATTAGAGTCCAGTGGCTAAAATTTATTTTTTCTGAAAAACCAGAACGTTTTAGTCTGAATTTGACGTCTGTTCGGCTCATTTCAGCACCAACTTTCCTCAGCTGTAGCTGCCGCCATTTGTATTTACTGTGATTTTTACTAAGTTACAGGTGACTAAGTCTGTCACCTGTGATTGGCCAGGCTGTGTGTCACTCAGAAATCAGTCAGCCAATCAGAAGAGAAGACACAAAATGCCTTGTTCCTGCTGAAGCTCCAGAAATAAGCTACAGAGAGGAGATGTAAAACTATATTGAGATGGTTTTTCATACTTAAAACCATGAATACATCCTCTTCTGCTGATTAAAATGTCAAATAAAGCACAGAAAAAGTGTAAAATATGACTTTTTAGGAGGAAGAAGAAGAAGAAGCAATAAAAATCGATTGAAACCGTTTATTTTAAAACAACAAAATGTGTCACAATGTGCCACAAGTGATAATTAAGTGGTTTTTATGTATAGAAATCAAAACCTATCAATCTCTTAACTGGAGCTCCGACTTTCACTGAATTGAAACACAGCTGTAACGGTGTATATATTGCCCATGATCCCCTGCTTCTGGAGCAGGAAGTGCTGTCGCTGCAACAAACACACCAAACTCCATTCAGAATTCTTGATATTTTAAAGTTTCCTGGCTGGATATCAGAAATGAACACTGGTTTTTAATGACTTCTAAGTCTTTTTAACTCATCTACAGTTCGGCTTTATTCTTGAAGCTGTTATCATAAGGTAAAATAATCACATCATGTTGCTTTAAATAATATTTTTAGATCATTCTGAATAATCTTAATACATCATAAATAACTCCTCTGCTCTTACATCCATCCATCTTTGTGTGTGGTGAGATTTTCCACTCACAGCTGCTTTCCAGCTCTGAACACACACACACACACGCACGCACACACACAAACACACACACACACACACACATACAGATCCAGCTGCCGGTTGCTCTCAGGAGACTCTCGTCCGTCGTTTAGTCTCATCTGCTGGCCGCACAGATCGACACTTTATTTTATTTTACTATCGATCACAAACACACACACTGCTGGGTTTACGCACACTGTGTGTACGTTAATACATCAGCTATGACAGCAGACGGTGTGTGTGTGTGTGTGTGTGTGTGTGTGTGAGAGAGAGAGAGACTGTCAGGACCACCCGGTGTCTCTACGTTATGATTGAGCTACTGGGTTCCTTCAGTCGTAGAGAAACATCCATATATTTTTAATCACACAGTTTGGCTTCTCTCAGATAAATAGTACAGTTACAGTTGATTATTAAGGTTAAAATGAGTGTGAATGTCTAGTAAAATAATGTAACCTAAATCATTGAGAGTTTCAGTGCTGGTTCTTCAGTATTTCCTATGGGAAAGTGCGATGGTTTTACACGAGGATGCGTCTGAATCTTGAAGATGGAACCACAGAATGAGCAGTACTCGGACAGTGTCAGTGACTTTTAATCTAGCGTCAAAATTTGTCCAAATACTTGCAAAATTAATGACATTTCCATCGGCGTGTGAACACACTAAACAGTGGTTATAACTGATTAAGATCAGCATGTTAGCATCGCCATTGACGCTGCACCTGTGTGGCATTGTGCCTCACAGAGATGCCAACGTGGCTGTGGACTCTTCAGGTGTTTTCTTATACAGTGTGACGTGAATAAAGAACGCAAAAGTGCGAAATACTCGCCTGCTGACGCTCCACCTTGCGGACATATTTTTAGGATGTTAGTGGGGCAGTTTGAGGTCCTGCCAGGAACGCTAGGACCAACTACCAGGATCCTTTGATCCAGAGCAGCCTGGTTGTGATGCCTTTACTCGCGGTGCAAAAGCTCGAAAAAATTGACCTCCTTTAGAAAAAAAATTACATTGCGTTGTTGCCATAAGTGCGTTCTGTTCTCAAAAACAAAAAACAAACAACAGTTCGAGAAATTAATTGACGTGAATTAGTTGCACAAAAAAAATCCTCAGTGTGAAAAGGCCTTTAGTCTAGTTTCACATCTTGCTAAGATGCTACAAGTCATATTTACCCAGTAATACTTGAATATGTCTTGTATCTTTATTACAGACACAAGAAAGAAGTAAAACTCAATCTCTTTTATACTTGTACTATACTTATTTATACTTGTGGCATCAAAGGGAGGGATGCCCCTCACTCCTGTGGTCTTCCCGTTAGCTGGCAAACCATTTCTTTTCAGGTGCTGATGGAGTTTTTCCACACTATGATGTTGCTTGTTTGACCCTAAGGATTTGAAAACATATTCCATCACTGACTGTAGTCCTTGTCGGGCTTCACGATGGAGGCAGAGCAGGGAGCGACTCTCTATCTCTGGCAGTGAAGTTAACCCTCTCCCTGCTCTGATGTGTCGAACATCAAACACTGTGCTGTCACACACACACACAGAAACTGCGAGTGAAGTACAACAGCTGGTAACAGACACAGAGCAGAGCTGAGCTGTCACGCCTACACTACAGAGCTGACACACACACACACACACATACACAATATTACCACACACACGTTCAGAAAACTTTAACACACACTTATACGCATGCACACACTCTATGTTCCTGCACTGATGCGACACACACACTCACACACATATTTATGAGATGTATGAGTAATCCAGTCTTGATCTGTGAGATGTGGGAACGCAGGCTGATATTTTTCATGTGTGTTTCCTTCTGTTGGATTCTTATCTCTGACAGATGAAGAAACAACTTCCTGGAACCCACAGGTCTTGAACTTTCTTTAAAGGAAAGAAAAAAAAATGTAATTAAACGTTATAAGAAAAAAAACAAACCGAAAATGCATCCATGCGACCATTCGGACTGTATTAGTCTGCAACATGATACGTAATGTAATCGTCTTTTAAATGTATCGCAATGTGCAATTGTGTATTAGCTCTGAATTATTGTTTGCGTACAAACGATTTTTAAGATTTATTCAAGAGTAGAAGAACATGACCAGAGCAACATCTACTGGCAGCAAAGTATTTTGCATTATTTGCTAATTATTTGCGCGGCTAGTTGAAACACAGAGGTCAGATCTCTTGGAGTTGTACTAAAACACTTTGCGTTTATCTTTGATGTCTAGCTAAAGTGTCAAGAGTGTTTCCTTCTTCAAAAATCCAGCTTTGTTTACGTCCATTTTTATCCTAATTCTGTTTTCCCGAATTCACGTCAGCACAGAGGTCATAATTCCAAAGTGTTTCCCACGACGGTCACGCGGCGTTAGGCCTTAATATTGTCTTAAAGGACCAATATACTTAAAAATTTAGTCACTTATTAGAAGATGTGAAAGTGATGTTCAAGGTAACAAACTTAATGTGGAAATAAATAATTGAGAGTTTTTTCCATTTACTTCAACACAGTCTCAGTTTTCGTGAAGGGACATCTAGTGGACAGTGGAGGAACTGCAGCCGAACACACTTTAAAGATGTGTTTTATATATTGTGTAGATTTTTGGGAGTTTTATTTCTATGCTCCTGCGTGTGGTTTTGTTTCTGGTTCTAATGACTCAAATGTCTCCAGAACTACAAAGTGAAGTCAGCTGGGGACTGATGCATGATGGGAGTGATCAGTTCAAGATGGCACCACGGGGGGAAGTCTATTTTTCATTCCCTTTTCATCTCTCTACATATAAATCTGTCTCTCCATCTATCATTCACTCACTTTCTGTCTCCTCCTCTTTCTTCCTTGATGATCCTTTCTCTCTTTTTCATCCACCCTTCCCTCTTCTTCCATCCCTCCATCTTTTTTTCTGTTGCCTCTCCTCCTCCTGTCTTCATCTGTTGATTCTGTTTTCTTTTACTCTCTCTCTCCCCTCCTCCTCCTCTTCACCCTGTCCCTCTTTTCTTTCCTTTTTTCTCTCCCTTTCTACTTCTTTCATCCATATCTCCCTCGTTCATTCTCCCCCTCCATATCTTTCCCTGCTTTCAGCTACATGTCTCCTACCTTTTTCCTTTTCATCCCTTCCTATTTCACTCCTTCCCTCCCCCACTTCTTCTTTGTCTCCCTCCTATATTAATCCTGTCATCCCTCCTTCTCCTCACCTTCCTTCTCTTCCCTGTCACCTCTTTTCCTCCATCTTTTTATCCCTCTCATCTTTCATTCCCTCTCTCTCTCTCCATCCCTACATCTCTTACCTCCTCTGTTTTACTTCCAACCTCTTCCTTACCTCTTTCACTCCCTCCCTACTTTCCCTCCCATTCCTCCCTCCCCCTTTTTCTCCCCTCTGCTCCTCACTTACCTGTCTCCCCGATTCGACTCCCATCCTTTCCATCCCGCCTCTCTCTATTTCCTCCCCTCTGAAATTGTTTCCCCTCCCTTCCTCTTTCCTCCCCACTCTCCCCCTCATCCTCCCCCCTCCCTCCCCTCCCTCCCCTCCTCTCCCAGCTCTAACTGTGTGCAGGAAGCTGCCAGATATTGTGAGGTGTAATGTGCTGTCTGATTCCTCTCTAAGTGTTCTTAAATGATCGCTATTTATTTGTCAAGCCATGCGTTGAACGCTAATTAAGGAAAAATGCTTTGAACTGCTTTGTGTGTGTGTGTTTGTGTGTTATTGTGTGTGAGCACGTGTGTGTGTGTTGTCGAGTTAGAAGATGGAGGAAGTTGTCATTGGCTAGTCGATCCCTCGCTGCTTGTGAGCGCTACTGCAGATGTGTGCGAGTGTGTGTTCATTTTTGCTGTGATCTGTCCCTGTGGTTTGTCATGCTCTGACATCACTCTAACACACACTCACACACACACAGACACACAAACACAGCAGCAGATGTTTCAGAGACTCCAGTGTTGCGGATGTGAATGGCCGCTTTGTTTGTATATTTGTGTTCTTGTGGCGGTTCTGCGACGTGATTGGCTGTCTCCATCTTTAACTTTGATCATGTCGTGTACTCGACCGTCTTTAACCGCATCTTAACTGTAATTATTTGGGATAAATTGCCATCTTTGCACACAATTTTATGCTCCTTATCACTCTGGAGGGAATTGAACCTCTAACCCTGAGCAGTGTTGGTGCCTTGCTCAAGAAAACTGAATGCGAACACAGTCGTTTTTAACCGTCTTTGGACAGAGATGCAGAGCTGACGCTCCCTCTCAGCTGTCATCATGAAACAATCAGAGGAAAAAAAACATTTATTTAAACATTTTTGTCCCTTTTAAAACTCCCCTTCATCTGATCATATCCAGCAGATGGCATGAAAAAAACACAACAACCACATATTAAAAATTTAGTTTAATCTGCCGTTATGTTCAAGTTTAGTCCCAGAAAGAAGAAGAAAAAGAAGAAAACTCTGAAGGAAATCTCTCCCTGCATGTGTCACTGTTTTCTGCCAATCAAATCTGCATTTATTTAATTAAAAGTAACTTCAACCTGTTCTTTAAAGAAAAGAATGACTGTATTGTTGTATCACTTTGAAGGTTTTGGCAAAGATAAATATACAAATTATGTTATTACTGCGCTTCATTAGAATTAATGGCCGGGGCTGGATTACCAACTGGGCAATCCTGGGCCCCGGACCCTGAGGAGTGATGCGGCAACGCTCATTGTTCACTTGCAGCAATTAGGATGTGGTAATATGATAAATTACACAGTAAAGGTAAATGTGTATCCACCACTGAAACACAATGTAAACTGAAAAGATAAAGACCTTAATGTTGAGGTTTCATCTGCAGAGCGACTATATTTCATTTTAAGGGTTTACATTTATTTAAAGAGCAACTGGAAATCTGATTTTGCTGACCCTCAGGTGTTTAACTTCTCCGTGGCATTTAATGGTACCTGACTCCGCCAATCAGAGCCTCCAGCTGTTTATCCAACCAGCTAACCCTAATATTCACGTTATAGGTAGTGATGACATTATTCTGCATCTTTCCTTTGATATCTCAACCTCTGTTTGTGCTTCATTTGCAATATTAAACCCATCCATTCTCCTTGGCTAGTATCTTGCTGCGCCTGTAACACCCACAAATCTTAATACAGGATTAACATAAGACAAGAATTATTTGTAAAGCAAAGACAACAGAAAATAAAAATAATGAAAAGGAGAATAAATGGGAAAGAAACAACATAATTAATAGAGTTAAAAAGAAATAAAACATGTAAATGGAACGAAAAATAAGTACAAGAAAATGGAAAATAAAATATAAGAATACAAGATAATAAAAAATAAATACCAGAGTTAAATAAAAAGTAAGAAAACAAGAAATGGAAATTTAGAAAGAAATAATAATTATAAGAAGAGAAATGGAAAAATGAAAGAATAAGGTTAAATGGAAAATAAAAATAAGAATAAATGGCAAAGGGAAGCAGAAAGGTTTCCAGCCTTGATTTAAAGGAACTGGGGAGTCCAGCAGGTCTGGGTAGCCTCTTGGGAGTTTGTTCCAGAGACAGAGCATAAAAACTGAACGCCTGTCGTTTAGTTCTGACTTGGGACAGAGAGCAGACCTGTCACCAGACGCACTGAGGAGGGCTGAATGGTTCATAACGGCAGTACCAGACGACTGATGTTTAAGGGTTTTTTGTGCGGACAGTTTTGTCCACAGCTCATTTTTTCCCTTGGAGTGGATTTATCAGAATCTGAATACAGTATAATCTCACCATAGAGTCTAGCTATCATGGTAATTATGAGGATATAAGTTGATCAACATAAATGGATCAATAAGAACTCCATAGTTACCGTAAACCAGGCGCCAATTATAAAACCACTGGATGTGAATCATGTCTGATGTCTGGGTTCTGTGAGTCCAGCGTCTCACTTGTAGTCTCTGCTGGTTTTTACTGTTTCTGCAGTGTTTCTCAGGGCCTCGCCTCAGGAGTGACAGGTGTTAGTTAGTGTGTACATGTGTGGCTTGTGTGTGTGTACAATAACATTTGTGTGTGTGTACAGCTGAGCCGAAGGGTATACAGGTGCCACCTCAAAAGCACTTTGCAATAATGACTCTTCCTGCCTCTACCCCCACCCCACCCCTTTCTCCTCTCTTTCTACCCTCTCCTCTTCTCTCCCTCCCTCTCCCTCC
The DNA here is from genome assembly GCA_033238685.1 of Lates japonicus. NCBI lineage: Eukaryota > Metazoa > Chordata > Actinopteri > Centropomidae > Lates > Lates japonicus. Next base: position 10,350 of record BRZM01001946.1, read on the forward strand.
TCCCTCCCCCTCTCCCTCTCCATCTCTCTCCCTCACCTCTCACCTCTCCTCTCTCCTCCTCTCTTACCCTCTCCATCTCCCTCCTCATCTTAACCTCTCCATCTCCCTCCTCACCTTAACCTCTCCATCTCCCTCCTAGCTTGCGAGGGAGGAAATTGATGATATGTGAGCATTTGCTTTTTCAATCACAGTCAAGACAGAGGGTTGAGTGGGAGAGGGAGAAAATGGGGGGCGAGGAAACAAGAGGGTGGAGGGGAAGGTGGTGGAGTTGGAGGGGTGGGGTGGGTTCAGTAATGGGGAGAGGGAACAGAGAAAATCATTACACTGTATTGATAAGAGATGTTTTCTTTCTGATCGCGAGATGAGAGCATCGATCGTCCGCAAGGGTGGAGTTGGGAGGCGGTTAGCTTAGCTTAGCATAAAGACTGGAAGTGGAGGGAAACTCCTAGCCTGCTTCTCTCCAGAGTTAAAAAACACACCTGTCAACACATTTAAAAGTCACAAATTAACATGTTGTATGTTGTTTGTTTAATCTGTACAGACGTAAACATAAAATTTATTATCTGGGTGTAGACACATGTTTATGAAAAATAATATGTTATTAAAAATGTTATTTTTCCACTTCATACTCTCCAGGTGAGACTGTGGGATAATGAGGATGTTTGAAATTGTCTCCTTAATGAGTATAGATAGGTGGATGTAGATCTTTGGCTGGTACCATAAAAAGTTACATGAATATTAACATGTGATGTTCAAATGTTTCTATGCCCCATTGTAAAAAATAATCCTGAGTGTACATCTGAAACTGGGTGCTGTGGAACATGAGGTTTTTTCTTATTGTACTTGGTAAACAAACACTTTTCACTTTGTTATAGATGATTTGACACAGCCTTGTGATTGGATCAGTTTTGATGGTTATGATGTCAATAATTGTTTGCATTTACCCCACGTTGTTGTACACTATTCATTATTAAACCACTGGTGGGCAAACCTATTTTTCTGAGGTAATACACATTTGTGTTTTTAAAGAGTTGCTATATTTATTAACAGAACAGTATTTTAATACAGTTATTGGCTGAATTCGATTGTGTAGTCTGACTGTACTTGGAATTTATTGGGTCTTTTTCTGTCAGCCCTGCTGAGGCCACCCAGACGTCTCTGGTGTGGTTCTGCTCTCCTCGCACCTCCTCCCAGTGGCTGGATCACTGGACACGACAGAGGCTGACGTGGTGGAGGAAAGTGAGTATTTAAAGCAGTATTTCCCCCAAAAACATGTTAAACACCTCAACAAGGAGTTTCCTTTACTTTCACCTATGTACTGTAAGTAAGTACTGACGACGAGCCGTGGTAACCAGCCTCTTTACAAAGACACACACTGACATTTAAGTCTGCTTTGTGTAATTTAGAAGCCAAATTGGTTTTAACTTAAAATTAACAATACAAGGAAGATATTTATTGCCGTAAAACCAGAGCAAACTGGTGATTTTTCTGTGCAAAAAGTCAAGGAGTGCATCTTAAAGACTATACCAGTTACAAAATCATAAACTCATGTCTTCCCTTTCTTCCCTCTATTCTGTCAACCTGTCCTTGTCCAGTTTGCCCTGTCTCCCTCCGACTTCAGCAGCAGTGACGTCCCAGCGGAGGAACTTGTGGAGGCAGCGTCTCGGGGTGTGAGGATCATCTACAACTTCCCATGGGGACAGGAGCCCCTGGAGACGCTGTGGAGCCGAGGAGATGCTGAGCTGATGCAGACGCACAAAGGAGCCCGATCCAAACTACAAGTCAGTCTGCTGCTTCTTTTATTTACTGTCTTGATGTGGATGTGTTGAGACTCAGTGATTTTGACTAAACTCATTGGTCATTTTTGAGGTTACAGTTTGGACTCTGGTTGACTAAACATAATGTCAAATGTCTTCCAGTCTGTTAAAACTTTCTTATAAGAAACACAATCAGCTACTCACAACTGTTTCTTCAGTGTAATCACATGCAGTGTTATTTATTCCTCTGAATATGTTTCAGTGTCGAAACGGGCGCAAGACAGTTCCTCACGTCATCTCTGTAACAGGGAACGTGGACCGTGGTTTGATGGCCTTTCTGTCCAACTCACTGCAGCTGCTGAAGAGAGAAGACAGCAAGCAGAGGCTGCAGCAGAGAAAGGTAATGATGCTTTACAGCGGAGCCACACATACCTGGTCGGTGATGGCTTGATTTGTTGTTGTTTTTTCTCTTCCTTATTTTTTCTTTGTCCTTCTGTGATGTGATTCTGTCTCTGAGTTTTGGTTCTCTATTCATTTCAGGTTCTGAAGTTGCATCCAGTGTTGGCTCCAGTCAAAGTGGCTTTAGACATTGGCAGAGGAGCCACTGTGGAGCTGAGACGGGTCAGAAAAACATTGATTAACAGAGGACATCAGTGATTGTTTTGTAGTGCTGGGTGAAAAGGATCTTTCAAGTGATAGAACCAGAATAAAAGTATTTAACTGAACTTGTCCATTTTGTACCCATCAGTCAAAGGGAACTGATGAATATTTAACTGTTTTGCAGGTGTGTGAAGGCCTCCTGCAAGAGTTTATGGAGGCTAAGATCTCTGTGTGGCCTGGGTATCTTGACACTATGCCAACATCAATGGAGCAGCTGAATGCCAAGTAAAGTGCTATTCCTTGTTGTAATGAATACACAATTGTTCATTAGGAGCAAATCAGTGATTAGCGTTTCTCTTGGTGTGAACTCATGTCTGTATGTGTGTCTCTGTGTCATTGCCTTGCAGGTATGATGAGATGGGAGTGCTGTTCACTGTGGTGGTCAGTGAGAACACCTTGGAGAGTGGCCTCCTTCAGCTCCGCAGCAGAGACACCACCATCAGAGAAACGATGCACATCTCTGAGATTAAGAACTTTATCTCCAGATACATTTCTGCTGCTGACAAAATCTGACTGGACTTTTGGACACAAACCATGGACACAAAATTATTGCACATCTGCAAGGCAGGGATGTCCCTGTGAGGAATATTTCTGCTGAACACAGCATGTAATGAAAATGAATCTTTGGTTCAGTGTGGTCCAACTGGGAGCTGTGGATGTTTTTATGTCTTCAGGTATATTTGGATGGATGGGTGATGATTTTGTACCTCATCTTAAAGGCGAAGACACTATTATGACTATCATGATTGGTTTTTCAGACTGAGATGTGCACAGTTTGAGTTCATGTGCACACACCCACTGTGCATATAACACCCAATTCTTACAGGGTGTAGCTTAAGGACTCTCACTCATCCTACAGCCTCCTTTCAGTACATCAAACTTGGTGGATAGCTCCTATGTTTTAACTGTGTCATCAGATCTGTCGGCACAGTGGTGCTCACATAGGAGGAGGATTGGGATAAATGTCTTACTTTCTATTAAAATATACAGTGTCTCTTTAATGTTTTTCTTTATGCTCTATATTAAGTGTCATTATCTGATTGCCAATGACTCATCTGAATCTTGAGGTCATTATTCGTCTCAGAAAAACTGCAAAAAACAATCTCACTTCAAGAACCACTTATAGCTGTACGTAAGTGCTGGTCACTCGTCATATTTTACATATATAAAGTATGTCAAACTGTACAACAGGGACTTTGAACTGGCAGGAAATCTGGTAAAATATGCATTTATAATGTCCCACCAGAACCAGTTTGTTTCTCAAATATAAGGATATAAGGAATATATATGATACCACTTGGGGCTTGTTATGGCAACATACAGCCTTCTCCTTTGATTTGCTGCTGTGCTGTTCCTCATTATGACTTATATTTCTATGTAACTATAGAGGATGATATGTTGCTTATGAAAAGATTTACATTCGTTCATTCATTCTCAGTGGAAGCTCTTATCAGACTTTTCTTGAACAGATTAGTCTCCACAGTTGAGTGGCTGGGAAAACCAGTCAACTAAATCTCGCGAGGTTTGAATGTAGTTTTGCCCGACCCTAGCTCTCCCTCTGACTGAGCATGTGTGAGTGCCGCTTAGCAGTTAGCATCTAGAGATGGCCGCAGACAAGCAAAACGAAGCTAAAGTTTCCCATGCGGACGAAAACAAAGAAAATTTACCGGACGGAGGACTTGGACTGGAGAGTATCCTTCTCAGCACCAGATGTGTAGCGACGTTTTTATTTATAATTTGCCGCAGCTAATCTGTGACAGGGCTGCGAAGCTAACGTTAGCTTCTTAGCTAGCTCGGTCAGCGGATAACGTTATTAGGCGACGTGTCACACTGAAGCAGGCGGTCAGCTCCAGACATGGAAAGCAGATTTATAGGCCTTGTCATGTAAAGTTTTGTCAACTCTAAGGACATTAAGTAAATTATGAATGCCAGTTATTGTGTGAAGCTGTAGACATGTTGATTTGTTCGCTCTAAACTGTTCTAACCTCCTGTGTTTTAGTGGCAGCGCTTGAGTCAGACTGTCTCTGTCTGAACATCCAGTGCTAACATGACTGACAAACTCATTCATTACTGCGGGTGTGAAGTAGGTTGTCCCTTAACACTGAATCGCAGTCTTGCAAATCATCAAGGAGTCTCAGCAGCAGCATGGCCTCAGGCACGGAGACTACCAGAGATACAGGTGAGCTGAGTCCAGTCAGACATGAACCACAAAACTGCACTAACTGGACAGTTCAGCACAGACATCTGAGCAGATATGGTCCAGTTAGTGCAGTTTTGTGGTTCATGTCTGACTGGACTCAGCTCACCTGTATCTCTGGTAGTCTCCGTGCCTGAGGCCATGCTGCTGCTGAGACTCCTTGATGATTTGCAAGACTGCGATTCAGTGTTAAGGGACAACCTACTTCACACCCGCAGTAATGAATGAGTTTGTCAGTCATGTTAGCACTGGATGTTCAGACAGAGACAGTCTGACTCAAGCGCTGCCACTAAAACACAGGAGGTTAGAACAGTTTAGAGCGAACAAATCAACATGTCTACAGCTTCACACAATAACTGGCATTCATAATTTACTTAATGTCCTTAGAGTTGACAAAACTTTACATGACAAGGCCTATAAATCTGCTTTCCATGTCTGGAGCTGACCGCCTGCTTCAGTGTGACACGTCGCCTAATAACGTTATCCGCTGACCGAGCTAGCTAAGAAGCTAACGTTAGCTTCGCAGCCCTGTCACAGATTAGCTGCGGCAAATTATAAATAAAAACGTCGCTACACATCTGGTGCTGAGAAGGATACTCTCCAGTCCAAGTCCTCCGTCCGGTAAATTTTCTTTGTTTTCGTCCGCATGGGAAACTTTAGCTTCGTTTTGCTTGTCTGCGGCCATCTCTAGATGCTAACTGCTAAGCGGCACTCACACATGCTCAGTCAGAGGGAGAGCTAGGGTCGGGCAAAACTACATTCAAACCTCGCGAGATTTAGTTGACTGGTTTTCCCAGCCACTCAACTGTGGAGACTAATCTGTTCAAGAAAAGTCTGATAAGAGCTTCCACTGAGAATGAATGAACGAATGAAATCTTTTCATAAGCAACATATCATCCTCTATAGTTACATAGAAATATAAGTCATAATGAGGAACAGCACAGCAGCAAATCAAAGGAGAAGGCTGTATGTTGCCATAACAAGCCCCAAGTGGTATCATATATATTCCTTATATCCTTATATTTGAGAAACAAACTGGTTCTGGTGGGACATTATAAATGCATATTTTACCAGATTTCCTGCCAGTTCAAAGTCCCTGTTGTACAGTTTGACATACTTTATATATGTAAAATATGACGAGTGACCAGCACTTACGTACAGCTATAAGTGGTTCTTGAAGTGAGATTGTTTTTTGCAGTTTTTCTGAGACGAATAATGACCTCAAGATTCAGATGAGTCATTGGCAATCAGATAATGACACTTAATATAGAGCATAAAGAAAAACATTAAAGAGACACTGTATATTTTAATAGAAAGTAAGACATTTATCCCAATCCTCCTCCTATGTGAGCACCACTGTGCCGACAGATCTGATGACACAGTTAAAACATAGGAGCTATCCACCAAGTTTGATGTACTGAAAGGAGGCTGTAGGATGAGTGAGAGTCCTTAAGCTACACCCTGTAAGAATTGGGTGTTATATGCACAGTGGGTGTGTGCACATGAACTCAAACTGTGCACATCTCAGTCTGAAAAACCAATCATGATAGTCATAATAGTGTCTTCGCCTTTAAGATGAGGTACAAAATCATCACCCATCCATCCAAATATACCTGAAGACATAAAAACATCCACAGCTCCCAGTTGGACCACACTGAACCAAAGATTCATTTTCATTACATGCTGTGTTCAGCAGAAATATTCCTCACAGGGACATCCCTGCCTTGCAGATGTGCAATAATTTTGTGTCCATGGTTTGTGTCCAAAAGTCCAGTCAGATTTTGTCAGCAGCAGAAATGTATCTGGAGATAAAGTTCTTAATCTCAGAGATGTGCATCGTTTCTCTGATGGTGGTGTCTCTGCTGCGGAGCTGAAGGAGGCCACTCTCCAAGGTGTTCTCACTGACCACCACAGTGAACAGCACTCCCATCTCATCATACCTGCAAGGCAATGACACAGAGACACACATACAGACATGAGTTCACACCAAGAGAAACGCTAATCACTGATTTGCTCCTAATGAACAATTGTGTATTCATTACAACAAGGAATAGCACTTTACTTGGCATTCAGCTGCTCCATTGATGTTGGCATAGTGTCAAGATACCCAGGCCACACAGAGATCTTAGCCTCCATAAACTCTTGCAGGAGGCCTTCACACACCTGCAAAACAGTTAAATATTCATCAGTTCCCTTTGACTGATGGGTACAAAATGGACAAGTTCAGTTAAATACTTTTATTCTGGTTCTATCACTTGAAAGATCCTTTTCACCCAGCACTACAAAACAATCACTGATGTCCTCTGTTAATCAATGTTTTTCTGACCCGTCTCAGCTCCACAGTGGCTCCTCTGCCAATGTCTAAAGCCACTTTGACTGGAGCCAACACTGGATGCAACTTCAGAACCTGAAATGAATAGAGAACCAAAACTCAGAGACAGAATCACATCACAGAAGGACAAAGAAAAAATAAGGAAGAGAAAAAACAACAACAAATCAAGCCATCACCGACCAGGTATGTGTGGCTCCGCTGTAAAGCATCATTACCTTTCTCTGCTGCAGCCTCTGCTTGCTGTCTTCTCTCTTCAGCAGCTGCAGTGAGTTGGACAGAAAGGCCATCAAACCACGGTCCACGTTCCCTGTTACAGAGATGACGTGAGGAACTGTCTTGCGCCCGTTTCGACACTGAAACATATTCAGAGGAATAAATAACACTGCATGTGATTACACTGAAGAAACAGTTGTGAGTAGCTGATTGTGTGTCTTATAAGAAAGTTTTAACAGACTGGAAGACATTTGACATTATGTTTAGTCAACCAGAGTCCAAACTGTAACCTCAAAAATGACCAATGAGTTTAGTCAAAATCACTGAGTCTCAACACATCCACATCAAGACAGTAAATAAAAGAAGCAGCAGACTGACTTGTAGTTTGGATCGGGCTCCTTTGTGCGTCTGCATCAGCTCAGCATCTCCTCGGCTCCACAGCGTCTCCAGGGGCTCCTGTCCCCATGGGAAGTTGTAGATGATCCTCACACCCCGAGACGCTGCCTCCACAAGTTCCTCCGCTGGGACGTCACTGCTGCTGAAGTCGGAGGGAGACAGGGCAAACTGGACAAGGACAGGTTGACAGAATAGAGGGAAGAAAGGGAAGACATGAGTTTATGATTTTGTAACTGGTATAGTCTTTAAGATGCACTCCTTGACTTTTTGCACAGAAAAATCACCAGTTTGCTCTGGTTTTACGGCAATAAATATCTTCCTTGTATTGTTAATTTTAAGTTAAAACCAATTTGGCTTCTAAATTACACAAAGCAGACTTAAATGTCAGTGTGTGTCTTTGTAAAGAGGCTGGTTACCACGGCTCGTCGTCAGTACTTACTTACAGTACATAGGTGAAAGTAAAGGAAACTCCTTGTTGAGGTGTTTAACATGTTTTTGGGGGAAATACTGCTTTAAATACTCACTTTCCTCCACCACGTCAGCCTCTGTCGTGTCCAGTGATCCAGCCACTGGGAGGAGGTGCGAGGAGAGCAGAACCACACCAGAGACGTCTGGGTGGCCTCAGCAGGGCTGACAGAAAAAGACCCAATAAATTCCAAGTACAGTCAGACTACACAATCGAATTCAGCCAATAACTGTATTAAAATACTGTTCTGTTAATAAATATAGCAACTCTTTAAAAACACAAATGTGTATTACCTCAGAAAAATAGGTTTGCCCACCAGTGGTTTAATAATGAATAGTGTACAACAACGTGGGGTAAATGCAAACAATTATTGACATCATAACCATCAAAACTGATCCAATCACAAGGCTGTGTCAAATCATCTATAACAAAGTGAAAAGTGTTTGTTTACCAAGTACAATAAGAAAAAACCTCATGTTCCACAGCACCCAGTTTCAGATGTACACTCAGGATTATTTTTTACAATGGGGCATAGAAACATTTGAACATCACATGTTAATATTCATGTAACTTTTTATGGTACCAGCCAAAGATCTACATCCACCTATCTATACTCATTAAGGAGACAATTTCAAACATCCTCATTATCCCACAGTCTCACCTGGAGAGTATGAAGTGGAAAAATAACATTTTTAATAACATATTATTTTTCATAAACATGTGTCTACACCCAGAGAGAGACAAACAGACGACAGACAGCAGATGAAGCCTCACCAACCAGAACCGTCTGAGGGCTGAAAACACAGACCGGTCTCAGCCAGGCCAAAAGGCAGCTTCCTGTTCACCAGCTCCAACGAGGGGAGAAACTGCTCCAAGGCACCTGAGGGCAGACCCACACTTAATTAATGTTTTTCATTCAATTTATCCACATTTTACTCATTTTCCTTATTTTGTTACAAGCTGAGGATATGTGTCATCAGTTATGTTTCCGTGACGACGATTATTTTGCCCTTCCACAAAATCTGACTGATGCAATACTTGGTTCTGATTAATGGCTTAGATAATATCATCTGATCTAATAAAGTATTTCTTTCTTTTCACCACCTGATGGGGAGGATTTCCTTGCCCTGGGTTTTCAAATTCCAACTCTTAACAGACAAATAAAGTCCTAAACCTAAATCTAATGTTTGACAGGTGGAGCTTTAATTGTGACAGACTCAAACAAGGAAAACGACAGTCCATTAAAACCAACAGTTAGCGCACCAGACTTCAAGGGTGGTCTATCTCACCATCACCTTGCTGTACAGACAACTACATCCCCTTATAATCATTATACAGTATTGTATTTGCGCAACTATAATTGTTGATTAAAAAGTTTCCCATAAATGTTATGCAGCTATTTACCTTGAAGTAGGTGAGTTCTCACAGATGGGGACCTCTGAAGAAGCGCCTGTACATCCTGGAGGATCAGCTCCTTGCTCACATCTTGCTGCAGTAACTGTTTCAACTTTTCACTCTCAACCATCCTCACTTGTCCTCCTCCATCTGTCTCTCCGTCCTTGCTGCTGCTCAGGGTGTTTATCCCGAACACCTGAGCTCTGGACCCAGAGGTCACGGAGTGCCACCACTGCTCCAGCAGGTTCCTCCTCAGCTCCATGCCCAGAGGTCCGTAGCTGCAGCTCATCCCGCGCCCAAACAGCTCCGCGTTGGTCTGACCAGGTGAGATGTAGTACCTGTCCATACAGAGCTGCAGCAGGGGCCTGAGCGGATCCAGGTCTTCAGTCCATGTTGTGCTGCAGCGTCCTCTGCTGTGAAGCAGGACCAGCGACACAGTACTGCGCTGTGAGGTTTTTAATACAGATGCGCGTGTGGACAGGACGTTTCTGACACAGTAAGTTAACATGATGAGAAGCTCGAGAGAGGAGACTGGTCCAGACGTCCAAAGATTGTCTATTGAAGTGATGGATCCTCATGAGCAAAATCTGAAAAATCTGGCCGCTCTTTTCCGCCCAAACACACCGTAAATACCGCATAAAACATTAGCAATGCCTCAGTGTAGCTAGTAAACTTTCTTTAAAAAACAACTGAGGGTAAAGTGTTTCTGTTTAACCTAAAAATAGACGCTAAATGTGAAACGAGTCGCTGCTTTGTCCTGTGTTATCTGCTGGGCGCTAACATCACGTACATACCGCAACTACCAGAGGCTGTCGGTGTTTTTAAAAAGAGTTTGCTTTGTCCTGATAGCTCCTGAGTTACTGTTCAACGATAATCGCTGGACAAACTTTAAATTTCACAGGAGTAACATGTGATACATGAACCGGAAATGACACGTTTACATCCGGGTTACGACGCCTGTCAGATGGGGCACATCACATCAAGGCTTCTGAAATATACTGAAGGCTTGAATTTGTTTTTAGCTGACTCCATAGTCTGTAAAGTTATTTAACAGCATTATATTTACTAGTATGGTGCTCTCGGGTTACAAACAATGCATTAACAAGAAAAAGTTGTATTGTAAGGCTGACACAAAATTAATCACTCAAAATAACGCCAGTGAACTGAATATAGTAGTAACTTAAATGGTGCTCTTCTAAAGCCTTGCCTGCATTGTTAGGAAAAAAATGCTGGAAGAGGAAATATTTGTTGTATGTATTTAACGTGTGTGGCCTCTTTTATTCTATCTGCCTTTAAACCTACTCACTTCACAACCTCTATGTTAATGTCAAAACTGTGTTCAGGTCCAAGGCTCAGGTTCAGAGGCACCCTGATCCACGTCTAAACAAACTTGACACAGAAACAACACAAGGTTCCCATTTTCTCATTTTTATTTAAAAGGGACACACACGTTAAATACATACAACAAATATTTCCTCTTCCAGCATTTTTTTCCTAACAATGCAGGCAAGGCTTTAGAAGAGCACCATTTAAGTTACTACTATATTCAGTTCACTGGCGTTATTTTGAGTGATTAATTTTGTGTCAGCCTTACAATACAACTTTTTCTTGTTAATGCATTGTTTGTAACCCGAGAGCACCATACTAGTAAATATAATGCTGTTAAATAACTTTACAGACTATGGAGTCAGCTAAAAACAAATTCAAGCCTTCAGTATATTTCAGAAGCCTTGATGTGATGTGCCCCATCTGACAGGCGTCGTAACCCGGATGTAAACGTGTCATTTCCGGTTCATGTATCACATGTTACTCCTGTGAAATTTAAAGTTTGTCCAGCGATTATCGTTGAACAGTAACTCAGGAGCTATCAGGACAAAGCAAACTCTTTTTAAAAACACCGACAGCCTCTGGTAGTTGCGGTATGTACGTGATGTTAGCGCCCAGCAGATAACACAGGACAAAGCAGCGACTCGTTTCACATTTAGCGTCTATTTTTAGGTTAAACAGAAACACTTTACCCTCAGTTGTTTTTTAAAGAAAGTTTACTAGCTACACTGAGGCATTGCTAATGTTTTATGCGGTATTTACGGTGTGTTTGGGCGGAAAAGAGCGGCCAGATTTTTCAGATTTTGCTCATGAGGATCCATCACTTCAATAGACAATCTTTGGACGTCTGGACCAGTCTCCTCTCTCGAGCTTCTCATCATGTTAACTTACTGTGTCAGAAACGTCCTGTCCACACGCGCATCTGTATTAAAAACCTCACAGCGCAGTACTGTGTCGCTGGTCCTGCTTCACAGCAGAGGACGCTGCAGCACAACATGGACTGAAGACCTGGATCCGCTCAGGCCCCTGCTGCAGCTCTGTATGGACAGGTACTACATCTCACCTGGTCAGACCAACGCGGAGCTGTTTGGGCGCGGGATGAGCTGCAGCTACGGACCTCTGGGCATGGAGCTGAGGAGGAACCTGCTGGAGCAGTGGTGGCACTCCGTGACCTCTGGGTCCAGAGCTCAGGTGTTCGGGATAAACACCCTGAGCAGCAGCAAGGACGGAGAGACAGATGGAGGAGGACAAGTGAGGATGGTTGAGAGTGAAAAGTTGAAACAGTTACTGCAGCAAGATGTGAGCAAGGAGCTGATCCTCCAGGATGTACAGGCGCTTCTTCAGAGGTCCCCATCTGTGAGAACTCACCTACTTCAAGGTAAATAGCTGCATAACATTTATGGGAAACTTTTTAATCAACAATTATAGTTGCGCAAATACAATACTGTATAATGATTATAAGGGGATGTAGTTGTCTGTACAGCAAGGTGATGGTGAGATAGACCACCCTTGAAGTCTGGTGCGCTAACTGTTGGTTTTAATGGACTGTCGTTTTCCTTGTTTGAGTCTGTCACAATTAAAGCTCCACCTGTCAAACATTAGATTTAGGTTTAGGACTTTATTTGTCTGTTAAGAGTTGGAATTTGAAAACCCAGGGCAAGGAAATCCTCCCCATCAGGTGGTGAAAAGAAAGAAATACTTTATTAGATCAGATGATATTATCTAAGCCATTAATCAGAACCAAGTATTGCATCAGTCAGATTTTGTGGAAGGGCAAAATAATCGTCGTCACGGAAACATAACTGATGACACATATCCTCAGCTTGTAACAAAATAAGGAAAATGAGTAAAATGTGGATAAATTGAATGAAAAACATTAATTAAGTGTGGGTCTGCCCTCAGGTGCCTTGGAGCAGTTTCTCCCCTCGTTGGAGCTGGTGAACAGGAAGCTGCCTTTTGGCCTGGCTGAGACCGGTCTGTGTTTTCAGCCCTCAGACGGTTCTGGTTGGTGAGGCTTCATCTGCTGTCTGTCGTCTGTTTGTCTCT
>BRZM01001947.1:9065-128682 GCA_033238685.1 Lates japonicus
TAAAGTTATGTATGTTTATAGTATGTTCATTTTATTTGAGCATCATTTAAAGCAGCCACACATGCCCCAACTTTGTTTAGCGCAATTATATTTATCATAAAAAATAACAAAACTGCTAACAAGAGTTCCATTATTACCCCTGTTCTCATAAGATACAACTTACCCTAATTGGGGTATAAAATAGCAAATAAATTAAGATCGCACCACATCAGTGCTTAACTGCGCACATAGAAGAGGTAGATAAACTGTAGGCCAACACTTTTTATTTAAAGGTAATACCGTGTTTGCTTTTTTTCTAATCTTGTTTTTCAAAGCCTTCAGTTGCAGGTCCTCTCTGCTTTCACTCCCAGTCAAAATAAGAGTTTTGTGCTTTGGAGTACATTACTTGTTATGGCAGTACTGCTTCTACTACTTATTAGGTGACAGAAGACATCTGATCTTAAGACTGTACTTTAATCATTACATATGTGAGGAATGTACTCCTGAGTACAGGAACTACAATCTTTCAGAGAGTGAACAGACTTTTTTCCCACAGAACTAGATCTGCACTGTTTTCTGTCCTGACCTGAAATGACCTGTCCTTCAGAACATGTTGCATAGTTTCTTATCTAATTATTTTTCTCTTAAAAGTTTTGTTACACAGGACAGCCAGTCATTTCAGGCGAGGCGACAACAGGAAGTTTGGATTGGTTCGTTTCATGAGGGAAAAAAAACAACAAACAAAAAACTGGAATGCTCTGAGACAGGAGGAGTGTTAATTAGGTATGTGCAGATAGAAGTGAATTAACTTTTCCTCTGAAAGGCTGGTATTCTCCTTTAACTAATGCAAAAAGTACTAAAGCCTGCATTAACGTTTTGACAATTTCTGAGCAACACAAAAACAGAAGAATTTTTCAATGAACACTGGACACTTTGAACGCTTCGGTACCTGTGACAAGATCTTTTCTATCTTGTCCTACTCTGACACTAAAACTACATCCACCTCATTTGCCAAAGCACACAGCTCGTTTAGATTAGAGTCGATTCTCCGCAGTTTGTTCTGCAGTCGCTCACCAACGTTGTTCACTCCCGCTTTTGTCAGTGCTGCCGGAAGCCGCCGGATCTGCTGAGCCGTGGCAGAGGCGACCCAAGCGTTGATCCGTGCTCTGAGCTCTGGGAGGTTAAGCGTTGAAGTTCCTGCCTGTTTTATGTGGTCCTCAGACGGGAGGTGGTGCACGATACGACGCAGCCGTCTCACCGTCGGTGTATGGTGGACAAAGAAAGCTGGGAGGATCTCTCTGAGGTAGCTGGCTCCATCTGCAAGAAATGAAGAAGATAATCAATCGATGAATAAAGAAACACAAAAGGCCTGATAGTGAGACAGTGACAGGTCCTTCAGCTTGGCCTGGAGCAGAGCCATTCCTGTTTTTACTAAATATTGGAACTGAAAGTAAAACGTCCAGCACTGATAAATCCAAGCCAGGTGAAGGTTCATGGTGATTTCCAGTCAAGTGATCTTGGTTGAGGAGTGAAAGTGGAACTGTTCCAGTAACATTTTAACCATGTGGCCTCAGATTTAATGCAGGATCACCACATGTGGAAAGTAAATAATTCAGTTATTCAGTTCAGCTCAATCAGCAGGCAGCTGACTTTGAAATCTTGAATGTCAGAGGAACAGTTTTCAAACTGTTCCAACTTGAATCCGTGTGGAAGACAGTGCCAAGCAGTGTGCCTCTGTGTTTTCTCTGAAAATTAAGTGAATTAACTAATCAGTGATTTGCTTTCATGTTGAAGTTCTGTTAGTGATTTAAAGTGTATTTGTTCTAGTAAATAACATAAACAGTAAAAGGCCAAACCACAGATGTAGCCGACAACTTGACATTCTTCTTCCTCCTTTTATTTGTCCACAGCGAATGATGATCTTACCTCTGGACTGGAGCTCTGTGCAGCTCACACACAGGCTGTCGTGCCAGATGGAGCCCCTCAGCACCAGCTGCTGCCCTGCGGCTCTGCAGCTCTTGTGCTCTGTGCAGGTCTGGTGAGCAGACACTGTGTCAGAGTAGGTGCCGTTGGGACAGGTGTGGCAGACTGTGTCCTTATCAGCTGTACCTGGAGGAGACATGTGCATCTGTGTTAGCTGATGGAGAGGTTACCCTGTTAGTGACAGCACAACAACAAAACCTCACAGACCCAACATGCTGGTCAAACAGCAGCAGCGTAGTGTGTATCCTGATAAACACCAGACTCCTCTAACTCACAGACAATGACCTCTTGATTTCGGTCTCGTGCTTGCTGGGGTCTTGCTGATGCAGATGTTTGCTCATTAAGGAGCATTAACACTACATGTAGTTACTAACGTGTGCCTCTGTGGGGCAGTAAATGTCTAAAACATGTCACAACTCACTCCGGTGACATCCTGCCCTGATGAACTGTGGCTACAACCACTTGTTTCTGATGCAGCTCAGCTCATCTCTGTGGTTCACGTCAGTGTAACAACCTTTACAGGTAACACAGGCCGACACCTACGTTGTGCTTTAATTGATTATAGCTGCCAAAAACCAGTAACAACAAGTTGGTCTCCATGGTAACAGGGTTAGTTCAGCTGTTGGAGCCAAATGTACCTGCAGAGCTTACAGGCTGATCTGAGTTCAGATTAATGTTCCAGGTGAGTAGATAATAAACAGGCAGAGTTTGGAGCAGCCAGAGAATCTCTAACACTCAGTTCATCTGGAGTCAGGCAAGGCATTGTGGGTACTGGAGTTTCTGTCATCACTCGTGTCTTTTAGTTTGACTTCTGACTCTTATATCACACAGCCTCTAGGTATGTTGTTCTGACCTGTCTGAATACCACACTCAGCAGCTTCCTGTTTAAATCATCAGGACGGTTTATGTGTCAAAAACACCTGCACCTCATTTATTCCAACACACACAGGCCTGACTGAAAGACCGCAGTACACAGCCATGGTCATGATCCCTGTCACTGTGGGCATCCTGGTCTCTACATGGAGAGCTTCTGATTGACCTGAGCTCCATCTCTGCCCTCTGACCCGGACCTGCTGCCCCGGGAGCTGCAGCTTACCTTCGGTCAGCACGCCTTCTCCGGACGGACACTCGCTGTGGCGGAGACACATGTCGTAGTTCTTCTGGTAGTAGTATCCGTCTTTACACTGACACTGGCAGTCACTGTCCGCGGAACAGGCCTTCTTCACCACCTGGTCGTGGCCGCACACCCCGCAGCGCAGGCACTTTCCGATGTGGTTCCACAGCTCCGTGAACGAGCCAGGCGGACAGGGCGCGCACTCGCTCTTGCGCGTCGACGTGCAGCGCGCGCGTAAGTAGGTCCCGGGCGGACAGCGGTCACACTCCACAGGCTGACCGGTGATCGGGTCGGTTCCTCTGAAGGTGAGAGCCGGCGCGGCGACGCTGGCGACTAGGACGGCGCGCGCAGACAGCAGCATCACCGGGAGGAACGGTAACAGCATCTGGAAGGTAGGAAGGAAGGAAGGAAGAGAGGAAGGAAGGAAGGAGAAAACAGGAAAAGGAAATTCAAGGTGAGATGAGGAGCATCGAGGAATATTTGGAAAAACAAGGAAACGCAGCGAAATACAACGATGACACATGGAGAGATGTGATCACAAGAAGGGAACCGAGCGCACAGCAAGTGGTGCCGCACCTGGAGCAGGTTAGTCAGGAAGAAGCAGAACTATCCATCTACTCTTAAAGCAGTGAGGGAAAAGAAAAGGAAACAAAGTGCTCCCAGTCAAATATCACAGCACTGCAAAGACGTCCTCCTGAAACAGGTGAATGTTTCCATCATGTCTGTGAGTTAAGAAGCTAGAAAACAGGAAAGAAGAGAGAGACGGTGTCAGAGCGCTGGGAGATGGAGTCAGGTCGTGTCAATGTGTCGGTGCGTCTCCAGTGAGAAGTCTCGGCATGTCTGAGTCTCCCGCCTCTCTCTATCTCCACCTACCATCATGTTGAGTGCAGGCTGCAGCGGTCTGTCAGGAGGAGGACGGTGTTCACTGCTCTCACCACATCCCCATCCCTATATATCAGAGCCTGCCGCCCCTACACCACATCCATCAAACAGGGAAAAGCTTTCTGCTCATGGGAGTGCCGTGGCGTCATCGACCATCACTCAACAGTCATCCCTGTGTTTTTTTTAAAACCAGACTCTAAGGTCATAATAGGCGATCACATGAGTTCAGGTCAGTGTTATCAGACGTGTATACAGAACACGGGCCAGAGCAGCAGCAGTGAGAGCACCAGGCGAATAGAATAGAGGATGAAATGGGCTTTCCTCTGATTGAGTCCTCTTATCTAAATGTCTGTGTTGGATTATTTTCTCCTTTTCGATATTAAAGGAGATGAGGATTTGATGTCATTGAGAGACACTGGAGACTTGACTTGGTGAGTCGACCAGAAACAAACGAATAAAGGAAGCAGAGGAAGAGTAATATCTACTCAAATGACTTGTTGTTCCTGTCGAAGAATTCAAAAAGATGAAATGACTATTTCATGTTTCTAATAAATGTTTGTTTTAGCAGAAGAAATGTCGGAGGAAAAAACGGACATTCCCAACGAACTGTTCGGTAAGTTCACGTTAGTGAACAGTTAGCCGCCTGAGAGATAGTTTAACTGTAGCTAACCTGCGCGTACACCTGGGTTACTGTTGTTGCTCTCAGCATGTAAGCCAACTTATCAGAGGATACTAAGTTACTAAGTTAGCTGAACTTTATCTCAGGTAAAACTGGCGTCCTGAAGTTGCAATAACATGAACTCAAAGCTTGGTTAAATTATTCCAAACTCTCTGTTAAATCACCGCCAGTCACTTTAGGACTATCACTGCAATTCATTTAGGAGCTAACATGTCATTTACACACATGCTATGCACCATATAGACATAATATACAGACACAACAGCATCAACTCATCAGACATCACTGATGAAACAACAGAATTCCTCTTGATTATCATAGAAATGCTCATGTGACACCACAGAAGGTAAAAACGACCACAAAGTCCAATAAACTAGAACTACAGAGAACCTCAGGCACACTCCTCAATGTTAGAGGATTATAGTGGTTTTTCCTGAACTTCATAGCTGTTTTAACAGTGGAACCATCACTGTGTTTTATACTTTTCTTGCTGCGTTTCAGTCACATAGTTATTTTCATGCCCCGAGGGAAAGGCTGGCTACCTGAGAATTTCTCCTCTGCCACTTCCTTATCTGAAGCAGAGGGGGGAGAAAGCTTTGGGAAAGGGGTGTGTCCTGTGAAATTCCTTTGGATTGTGAGATATTATCAACACAGACTGCCTGGATGACTGAGTGTAAAAAAAGAAAGAGGAAAAAAAACTGTAAATTACTGCAATTTTTCTGGAGAAAGTAGCCTAAACTGTTGACTTTAAACATGGCACTGATACAGACAGGACTGCTGAATATCTGAGCCGTCTTGGAAAGTTTGATCTAAACGGACATTTGGGGCCTGATATTATTGGACTGAAGCTGTTGGCATTTGACCTTTTGGGCCAATGTCTAATGTCTTCTTATCTGTGAATTTTAATGGACCAAAATAACAACAGTAGGTAGTTGCAGTAAGGTAATGTACCTGTGAAAAACTCTCTTAGAGCTGAGAGGAAGGTTCATTTTAACAGACTGTCATTAGAAATCAAGCCCAGCAGTGGGTGGTGAGGCTGACTCACAACCCCGTGCTCTCTGTTACGGTGCCTGCAGCCCAATCTCACACTGTATGTCACTGGACTGACTGATGAATGGGGCTTTTTGTTGTCAGCTCCTGCTGCTGGTTTTAATAGGACAGACTGACCCGATACTGCTCATCATTAGTAGTTTAAAACTAAATGAAAAAGGTCATCAGGGTTGGTTTTTTTTGTGCTCAGAGGTCGAGCTCGTAATGAAAAGCGAGGATGGTTAGAAAGGGGGAGTACCTTTTAATCTGACCTTTGACAAAAATATTGAAGAAAAAGGGGCCAGACACAGCTCACACTAATGCCAGTTTAATGCCAAAACAAAGTGAGTTCATCACCCAGCTGTGATTTTTGAAACTCAGCAGTGATACAGACATTATTTTATTCTTTGTGATATAAGTTAACCTCTTCAGCCTTTACACTAGAGCTAGAACTAATGAATTTTTTTTTTTACACGAGCCTTACTCACAAGCTCCTGTGGCCCAAGTTGACATCTTTAGGCTGCAAATAATTATTATTCTCATTACAGATTAAGCTGCTGACCATATTCATGATTACTCAGAGAATAGTGATAAATGTAGACAGAAAATCCCAGCTATTCAGATCACTTGTTTGGTTTCCCATAACACAAAGAAAGGCAGCAAATCCTGACACTTCTCACACACAAGCCTAGAATCACTAAATATTCAACATGTCGGTTTGTACAGTGACTCACATAATCAGATCATCATAATAGTCGCAGATTAATATTCTTTTTTAGACTGCTTGTTTAGTCTGACCAACACAACTGTTCTTAAAGGTTTTGGGTCAAGTTCAAGTCACGTCAGAGATACTGTGACTTTAGTCAGATTTGAGTCCAAGTATCAAGTCTGCACCCCAAAGATATTCAGATATAAAACAAAAGAAATCCTCACATCTGAAAAGCTGGAAGAAGCAAAACTTCCTGAGCTGTGAATACTTCACTCAGTTATAGCAAATGAAAAAGTTTTCAGGAATTTGATTTCAGGCTGAATCACTGCTACTGTTTTGAAGCAGTCAGACAGAAAAGAGGAAGACATGGTGCAAGTTGTCACAGTAAAGTCATCAGTCAGCTGGGGACTCCTTGTTTTTATAAGAGGGTTTTAAAGAGAGGGAGAAGTCCATGTGTTTCTGATCAGCCTCCACGCTGCTTCATGCTGTAATGTTTTCATCCTCCTCATGACCTCATTATGTGTCTGGGCTCAGAGAGGAGGAGGCGGGGGACAGCATGCTGTCATGAAGGCGGGTCCTCGCTCTCACACTCATTAATACTCTGTCTTTGCTGTGCACATGCTCTCTTTGTCTCTCTCTTACTTTACCTTGAAGTCCAACTCACTCTTTCTCTCTTCTCCAACCTCCTCTTCCTCTGTTACTTAATCTTCATTACTCTTACTTCTTCACCCTCTTCCTCCATTTGGCCCTGGTTTTTCCCACCACTGCATCGCCGGCAAAGTTTCACCAAACCTCCACCAGGACCATTACCCAGAGTGAAGACAGGACCGAACGAATGCAAGACTCAAACCTGCAGAAATATATAATGTTTAATGTTCTGTTTTCATGTGTGCTTGAGATGGAAGGATAAAATGTAAGACACACCACAGGCAGTAGACTATACTTGACTATACTAGACTGTAAAACAGAGGTTTTACAGATTCTTGTGTGGGCTTCTGCAGTGATCATGTGAGATGTGTGAGCCTCCACCAGCTTCCCAAAACACTCCAGCACAAAAGAATCGTCAGAATTCTCAGTCATCCCTGCAGCAATTCGGAGGATTTCCTGGGGAATCAAAGATGATGTTTAAGATGAATTTCTCTTAAATACATTTTTCAGAAAGATGCTTTCAGGAGTTTCCTCAACAGTTCACTGTTGATGCTTGTCGTCGAATTTTCTTTCATTTTCAAAATTGGTGGTTGATTGAGTAATGTTTGCATTTTAACACCAGGCTGAGGAAGAGAAAGGAGTGGACTAACCTAACCTCCCTGAGGTCAAACACACTGGGAAACAACTCAGAGCTGTCAGAAAAATCCCACGTATGACACTGTGTTAATACTGCAGTAATGGGTTGTTTATGTGGACTTGTATTGATGAACATAGTAAACACGACTCAATTTGAAGGCCCCATGAAACACCACACTTTAATCAACCCCATGGTTAGCTGAAGAGGTGTGGCCACCAGCTCTATTTCTGGCACAGCTAGCTAAGTGCTGCAGGAATGTTAAACAGGACTGAAATGGGACTGTAGGCAATCAAATGTCCCCCATCTGAAACTCCTCTCTCCTTTGTGTAATAAGTTGTAATTTGATCCCTCCAGCTGTTGTGGTGTTAATTATCAGGTGTCGTTTAACCTCGTTGCTGATCTCCTGTCTGTTGTAGAGAGTGTGCGGGAGGCGGTGGGTCGGAGGGTGAAGCTGACCCTGAGGCGCAAAGTCCAGCTGGAGGTCAAAGGTGACAAGGTGGAGAAAAGAGTGCTGGTAAGTGACAGCTGTTCATTTGTTTTCTGTGTGCTGTAGTTACAGTGCACATTTGAATACATTAAAGGGATGTCGCTCAGTATAAGAAAAATTAGTCCTGTTTAGAAAACCTGGAACTGTTTCCCTCTGAGAGACGGTTGCAGCCTTTTGAAAATTGCCTCCGTTATTACTGTTAAAAGTCATTAGTCCTGAAAAGTAGGAAAACTGGTCTGCTGGTTGGTTTGTTACATGAGTGAATAATTAAATTTCTCCTAAAGGGGAAAAAATCAAGAGGCTGCGTGGGTGTGGGCAGGTTGCTACAAGCAGGTGAGAAGATAAAACATGAACCAGGAAGTTAAGGTTTATTAGACCTGAGGACACAACACAGCAGAACACACTCCTCTGAGATAAGTTTTAATACTCTAGTATTAAACTGCTGCAGTGATTTGTTAACATAGTAAATAACACAAGGCTACTCTGAACATACTTCAAGGTGTTCTACCTGGTAGGTGCACTTGTATGTGACCATCCATTTTTTGTTTAACATTATTCTGTGCCTATTCACCTGCATACTGTCAGTAACAGTTAGTGCTAAGACTCAGCCTTGATGACTCAGACTTGGACTCAACTTGGATTCTTCTTTGCTGACTTAGACTTGAACTTGGACTTGAACACTGGGTACTAAGTGATTGTTTGTCCACAGCACAGAGACACAACAGCTCGGACAAGATCAGCTGTTCATAAATGTGTCTGCACTTGACATAAACACAAGATTTGTTTTCTCCAAAAGAAGAACTTCCTGCTCTCTCATGGTTCTGATGTGCTGCCTGTGACTTCTGTTGAGCTAAGCACTGAGTCTTTGGTTGACCTGCAGAAAGGCTGCATGTGGTTGTTAAATATTTTGAATGGCTGCGGCTACAGTAGCTGAGTCTGAGAGGAGCTGCTGCTGTGAGTCATGATCTGATGGTCAGTGTCTGTCTCTGCAGCTCCACAGATACAAAGCTTTAAAATGTACAGGGCAAACTGATTCACAGGATTAGTGCTCTCACTGTTTGGCTTTAGTTTTGGATCATCAGGATAAGAGCAAACACACTAACCCTCAACTCCCCAACTGCACATTGCTACATCAAACCATCCTTAAAACATATAAGATATTGAAAATACTGACATACTCTCTGGTTGGATGTTAAATCCTTAATAACTCAGAGGAAATGTTATTGTGTACATTAATATGGACGCCCAGATGATCCCACCGTATGTGATCGTTGAACATGTCATCCCAAAGCCGTGAGCATTCCTCTGCAGCTGTAACAGCCTCCACTCGTCTGGGAAGGCTTCCACAAGACGGTGGAACCCGGCTGCAGATATTTGCTCCAGTTCAGCCACAAGAGCATCAGTGAGGTCCAACACTGATGCTGGGTGATGAAACCTGCCTGTGTTCCAGTTCATCCCTGAGGTGTTGGATGGACTCTGAGCAGGCCAGTGAAACTTGGAAAACGTTTTTTATGGAGCTGGCTTTGTGCACTGCAGCACTGTTATGTTGAAACAGGAAAGGACCTTCCCCAAACTGTTGGCACAGAGTTGAAAGCATAGTGTTGCGTAAAATACCATTAAGACTTCCCTGAATGAAGGAGCCCCGCCCACACCATGGATAACAGTCCCAGAGAAGGAATAAAGAGTTTGTGGACTGAATCTGGAGGCTTCTCATTAAACAGCTCTAGCTAATTTCATCCAACCAACATGTTCTCTTGTTTGGGAATCATTTAAGACATTCCAAACATATTGAGTAAGACCTGCATTACTACATCAGAAAGTCTTGTGTCTGATCACCTGACCACTTGCAAGTATTTATCTCATGAAATAAAAGAAATAATCTTTATAATTCTAAGACAATGTTGTGGATATAATGCAGCAAGAGTACATACCTGTCGCTCTGTACCAGTGAACTGTTAAAAGACACTGGACTCACCGCAGAGTTACTGAGACGAAAAAGGTGGGTGTTAGTGTGTATCTGGTTTCATGCACGTTAACTGCAGGTATGTGAGTCACCTCAACTCTCTGTGTGTGAATATGAAACCTTACAAACACACACTCTAACGTGGGACCCTCTGTTTACAGCTCACTCAACCTCCTCGCTCCCCTCAGCTCAGAAATCGTGATTGTACACATTTTTAAAAACACATTTCTTTGCCTTTGACCACATACCACGGCTCTGCACAGTGTGACTACAGCTCCTGTCAGGACTTGACTGAGGCAACCCAAAGCAACCCAGAGCCACAGGCTGTTGGGAAACACACACACACACACCAAATTCCACAGCTGTAGATCAACAGATCAGAAGTCCATGCTGTAATTTGACGAAATGAGGCAAAACACGCTAAATGTTTCACCATAATGTGTCAGGCAGATATACGTGTAAATGAAAGTTAAATACAGACCGTTTCCTGAAGCACGTTACAAGAAAAATAAACCAGTGAAAGTCAGAGGAAGGAAACCTGCTGCAAGGAAAAGTGAGGGACTGTGAGCCAAAATAAAAACCCTCTCAGAAAACACTCCTATATGAGGAATAAGGAGTGATGATTTTGCCCTTTTTGCCATCATTTGTTATTGGCAAGCATCACACCTGAATGATGGAAGACCTGTTTCATTATTGATTCATCTGCTGATAGGTTTCGATATTCATCAATTTATCATTCCTTCAATAAAATATCTGAAAATATAGGCAAAATACCTCCACAGAATTGCAAAATTGTGAGTCAGCACTGTCTGAGAAAATGGTCCACAGCAGCGATGACTGTCAAAATGGTGGCCAGTCAACAGTTGTCACCTGAAACAAAAAACTAGCACAAATGTTATCAGCTTCAAACTCTCTGTGTAATCACTCAGACTTGAACTGTACGTGTGTTTACTGAGAGCTGTTGAACATCATCCCATTTGTCTAAATTCAGATTATCTGGCTTCAGTTAACTTTAAGGCTTTAAACAGTGTTCAACACCTCATCCTGTAATTCTGCAGTTCATGCTCTACTCTGTCATTATTAGATCGCCTGAAACAAGAGAGTCTGCTGTTTTTACCACTTCATTCCAGACACTGGTAGCAGTGCATCATGGTCCAGATTCCTCACCCATCTGTGTTCTGTTATCTGGTCTGCCTATGTGGACTCACTCACCTGCTCGCTCACACACTTCAGCCAGCACGCTCACGTCTGCAAAACACCTGAACCGGGATGTTTCCAGACTTTATAAACTGAAACAGGTTGTTCAGATCATCAGACTGTCTCCTGACACCGCCCCACCCCCTGAGACAGGTTAATGTCACACCCCATTGGCTGAGAGTCCCGTCAGTCAGAGGGGACCACTTGTCTTATTGGCCGTCCTCTGACCTTGAGCAGATGTGACCTGGGGTTATAGTTCTCTCCATCCCTTTCTCTTTTCCTCTTTGCAGTGAAAATGTGATGACAGGGACCATTTCACTTGCACCATTTCAGACCATAACTCGGCAAACCAGCTCACAAGCTCGTGATGAAAATAAGTTACTAATTTCGTCAGTTAGAAACACACTGGCATTGGCTGAGCGAGCGGCCATAATGTTCACTCAGACTCTGCCAGGACAGAAGTTCAACACGTGGTGAAAGATAATATATATTATTATCCCAGTCAGTGGAAAACCCTCTCCAGAGGCAGAGGACTCTGCCAGCTTTCCTACAAGAGAAAATAGACAAAGCTGTTGGGACAAAAGGCCGAGAGGGAACCATCTGCTCTGGTCATATTTGAACTGAGATTGAGCAGGTTTCTATTCATTTTACTTTATTTTCTAATAATAGTGTAAGGAAAATTCAACATCCACACCTCATTAGAGTGATGCTGAACTGTAGATCAGTTAAAGAGACTGAGAAGTCTTTAAAAACCAGCGTTCATCTCTGATATCCAGCCAGGACGCTGACAGAAAGATCAAGAATTAGAAACAGAGTCTGGTGTGTTTGTAACAGCGATAGCACTTCCTGCTCCAGAAGCTGAGGATCATGGGTAATATACACCACTGGGCCGTGGTCAAGAGATTGATAGGCTTTGTTTTCTGTACATAAAAACTGTTGAACCGCTCAGACTCGGAGCCCATGTCTCAGACAAACACTTGTTTTTGTATGGTGGGACTAACATCCAGGTATTACCTTCTACCCAGAAATACTGCTGTTAGATGTTTCTCGACATGATTTAGTGAGAGGCTCCCTCCATCTGTCTCTCTGTCTGACCGATCTCTGTTTCTGTTCTCAGGCCTTGGCATCACATCGAGTCTATCTGCTGACAGCCCGGGTCCCCTCCAAGGTTTGTAAATCTGTGTGTGTGTGTGATTGATGACATTGGTGCAGAGACTGTAAAAAATGTTTTGTTTTAATTTCGTTGAATTCTTCAGTTCGGCATTTCTCCTCATCCCTTCACTCCTCTCCATTCCACCTCTTCCTCTCATCTTTCTCTTCTCCTCCCTTATCATTCCTGTCCTCTCTTCCTCTCCCCTTCCCTGCCTTCTTCCTCCTCCTCCTCCTCTCTCCTCTCTTTATAGACACGCAGCTGTTTGTTGCTCCAGAATCAAGT
Organism: Lates japonicus; assembly: GCA_033238685.1. Classification (NCBI taxonomy): domain Eukaryota; kingdom Metazoa; phylum Chordata; class Actinopteri; family Centropomidae; genus Lates; species Lates japonicus. The sequence goes on from BRZM01001947.1 coordinate 21,808, forward strand.
TGTTGTTTTTTCTCTTTTGCCTTGTTTTTATTTCTACATCAACAGGTCCTAACACATTCCAGACACTTCAACAATTTAACACTTCTTTTCTTGGTTTTTAAAAAAACCAAATTCCTGCAAAATGAAGAACACTCCCATCAACACTCTGCTGTACTCTGTGTGTACATGGAAAACATTATACCTGCATAACACCAACATGATAGCATTGTTGTTGTGAGCATGTTAGCCCCACAGAGCTGCTAGCATGACCGTAGACTCTTAGTCTTGTCATGATTAGTTTGAAATTCATCACAAGTGCAGCAGAATTCATTCGGTCACTCATCTCAATAAATCATCAATAAAAAATCCTCTTTTCCCTACACGATGGCTGATAGTATCAAAGCTTAACGTTTTCCCCAATAAAGAGACTTGCAGGGTTGGTAAAAACAGTTTTGGTGACCCACCAGGACTTGTCCCAGTATGCCTGAGCCTAATCATGACTCTGCCCATTTGGAGTCTGATATCTTTTGGCTGTTAAAGTATGGACATGGCTGTATTCTGTGTCTTCCTTATTGTTAAGAAATCCCATAAGAATCAGTGCTGCACTGTACAGTACTGAACATCTAAACCTATAAAAAAAGACTCAGTAATTTCTAAAACAACTTGCTGTAGTGTTCCCTCCTCCTGTTTGACTAACAGTCGCCAAAAACATTTGTCTGGGATTATTTTCAGCAGTGGATTAATCTACGTTTGGCGCTCTATTTTACTTTTGCGCACTTTTGTAACGCAGCGGATTTCTGTGGGTTTTAGGAAAAATAAACTGATGTGTGTTCATGGTAATTTAGTCTTTCTCTCAACATATTCGGCCTTTTAACCTGTTATCTGTTGCATGTGTCTCAACTTCTCACAACATATCTTACTAATCTCTGCTTTTGTCCTGCATGTTGCACTTTATAAACCCACATTAGAGCTGTGTCTTCATTTCTTTCTTCCTCTACTGCTTCCTACTCCTCTGTTTATCTGACTTAATATTGCAGTCTTCCTCCCCTCTTGCTCTGCCTCTCTCTGTGTCTCTCAGCCCAGATGAGAGCAGGTCCCGCCATATGGAGACATTTGATAGTTTTACCCTCAATGCAGCTGTGAACAGAGTCTGTGGAAAGGAAAACGGTGGGGAAGAAAAGGTCAACCTGGAGGGTGAGAGAGAAAGGCAGAGAAAAAGCATTCTGAAACAGTAAAATAAAGTAAAACACAAAATCATTTCTTGGATGCAAGCTCTGAAGAGTGTCCTTTATTAAAATGAAGCAATTTTGTCATAAAAGTTATGCTAACAACAGTGAAAATTAAAACTTTCAAAGGAATGTGAGCAGCACTTTTCACAGTCATTCCTGGACTGAGTCCCTCTAGATGTTTAATGATGAAGACAAATTTCATGTAAACTAACTATAGTCCTATTCCATTTCACATTTTGGAGTGAACCACTGAACTTCCTAGTTTAAAGCCTCATACACGGCTAGAAATTATGGGTCATCAGAGCTTATATTATTTAAAGAAAGTGAACTGATAGTTAAGTAAGTTTCTAAAAATAAGTGATGTTATTCACTTCTCATTTGAATAGTTTCTCAAGCCACCCTCAGGTTTTAGCTTCTTGCTGTGGGTGTGTGAATCGGGCCGAGACAACATATAATAATTGGGAAAGTGATGCAGAGTGAAACTGGGCTCTGGAGTCAGCTCATACAAACCCAACCCTGGATGCAGGACAGCAGTGTTAGGATGCCTGAAAGGTCCTGATTAAAACCCTCATCTTTGGCCAATCTGACCTTACCTCTTCACTTCATTGCCATTAAGCGTCATGTGATTACAGTCATTTTTGAAGTACATAACCATCCATTGACTGACTGATAACTGATTTTAGGTTTATTGTTTATCTGTGTGAGCTCTGTCGACATATTCAGGTGTTAAAAAGCTTGTCAACAGCCTATCAACAGCCTGAGCGCCTCTTACAGTATAAATGAAACGTGGAGTAAAATCTGCTGAACTCACTCTGTCCCAGCTGACCCCTGATCTGTTGTTCCAGAGTGGGCCAGTGGTTTGTCTTATTCTGTGTGTGTGTGTGTGTGTGAGAGAGAGAGAGAGGGGCAGAGTGAAACAGAGGGTGGTTTGTTCCTCAGTGTGTACTGTCCCAGCAGAGAGAGGCAGCGGAGGGTGAAAAAAAGACAATGGTGGAATTTAACAGCTGGCAAGGAAAGGAGGGGAGGGGGCACTGTTTCTCTATGCCCCTCGCCCTCTCTCGCTTTCCCTCTCTTCCTCTCTCTCTCTTTTTCACTCTTCTCCCTCCGTCACAATGTCACTCCCAAACTTTATTCATTTCTCACTCAAAACTTTATCTCAGTATTCTCTCAGCAGTAAGTCCCCCTCCTCTCTCTTTTCTTTCTCCCACTTTTGTACTCTCTCTCTCTCTCTCTCTCTCTCTCTCTCTCTCTCTCTCTCTCTCTTCCTGTCTTTTCTACCTCTTCCTCTTCTTCTTCTTCTTCTTCACTTTTCTGTATCCCCCTCCCACACCTTCTAAAATATTTTATTTGTTTCCTCTCTTGCTCCATCTTTCACTTTCTTTTTCATAAGTCCCCCTTTTGCTCTCCCTCTCTCTCTCTCTCTCTCTCTCTTTGTGTCTCTCTTGTTTTTCTCCCCCTTTTTTTCCCTCTCTCCCACTTGCTCTTTTGGCAAGAGTTAAGAATCCACTATTATTTTTACTCTCTCTCCCTCTCTCTCTCTGGACTCAAAGGGAAATGTGTGTGAGGTTATGAGTCTACTCCAGACATTTGTTCTGCAGACTATTTGTAGCTTGTGTTTTTACATTCCTATTGTCTCTGATTTTTTTTCCTATCCCGGGGTTTGTTCAGGTCTTTAAAGTAATGACGTCCAGCTTCGTATCAGTATATACCTCTGTTTCAGATTGATTTAATGAAAATGATTCAGACTGTTCAGGCTTTTCAGTTGCATGTTGGAGGACTGTTGGTGATGTATATTGCATAATGTTGAGTGAACAGTGTGTGTGCGAATAGAGGTTATTGTGACACAGTAAACACTCGTCTTTGGCTCTCATCTCCACTGCAAAACATGTTGGAGCTTGACGAGAGTCAGCCGACCTTAAAAAAATGTTAGCCACTCAGCATATGGTTGGGATTATCTAGCAAAGGCGCTAATGTTCATCTTGATACACTACATGACCAAAAGTATGTGGACAGCTGAGCGTTCCACCCATATGTGAAGCTGAACAACTCCTTCCAAAGCTGTACTGCATTAACAGCCTCCACTCATCTGGTTTCTGAACCTGGCTGCAGAGATTTGCTCCCACTCAGCCACAGGAGCATTAGTGAGGTCCAACACTGATGCTGGGTCTCCAGTTCATCCCAAAGGTGTTGGATGGGGCTGAGGTCGAAGCTCTGGGAAAATAATTTCTTAATGGGCCTGGCTTTGTTCACAGGGTCATTCGTAGCATACTTTAGCGAGTGTGCTAACGACACGCTGATGGATATTACATTTATTTGTTGTTCTGCGACACATTTGGTGCTTTGTGGGCTTAAATCCAGACTACAGTGGGACTTCTATTGCATGTTCTACTATCTCACTTAAGGTTTTGTTTTTCTCTCTGCTTTGTTCTGTCAACAAAAGATGGGAAGGCCACAAAGGAATCAAAACTTTTGGCTCAAAAGCTCAGCATCTGAATTACATGTCAGTGTTTTTCAGCCTTCTGGGAAAACAGGAAATCTGTCCATGCTGTTGAAAATGTATCTAAATGTTCAGTAGAAGACAGTATTGTTACCTAAGAGTGTGAAGAGTGTGTTTATGATCTGAAATCTTGCTGCATCCAGATTTTACTCACACACTGTCTCTGGTAAATGTTTCCTGGGAAAATTCTTTAGTTCTCTGGAAAATCACCCAGTTTAGTGTTTAGGCTGAGAAGAGTTCACAGGCTCTCTTCTGGGACACATAACTTTTCATTTGTGATTTGTTTAACCAAACATGTTGAACCTTTATAAATAAGATGTTGAAATACAAGATTAACCTGAAATGTCATCATCTGTCTCTTCTTGCTTCTTTTTAGGTCGAACAGTCCTTCAGCTACCTGGATATCCAGGGATTCAGCAGCAACAAGCCCACTCAGGTACACAAACAAAAAGCACTACTGCACAGTGAGACGGGCATTAATATGTATTACATTCATGCCTTACTAACACACCGAGCCACACCTGAACTGCAGCTTCAAAGTTACACACAGACACAGAGATACCACAGTCAGTGATGTCCTTCAACACCACCTACGTTTCAGGATGATGAAGGCTGATTTATACACAAGTGTTGCCATATTCCTTCTTGATACACACACAAACATGCTGGCTCATTCTTAAATGTGCACAATACCAGGAGTCATCTTAACTTATCATCATAATTGATTTATGATTGACTAATAATAATATGAAGCTCCTTTCATAGGTTCAGTCTCTTGACTTTATCATCACCTTTATGGTGGGGGTTTTTCAGAGAGGATCATTAGTTTCACCTGCTCGGTCTGATTCATGGAGACCAAAGTGAAATAAAAACATGGGATGTCTGTGTTTTATCATCTCAGCAGCTCTTTGAGTCATTCATGCCATGTTCCTTTGTGTGTGTTGCCCCCTGCAGTTGGTGTTGGAGCATGAGCGCGGTCCGTGCAGCCTCCGGCTGGGCTCGGTGGAGGAGGTGGACGAGGTGATCGCTCACATTGGCAGCTGTCTGCACAGAATCTGTCCCACGGGCTCACCTGTGTAGGTACCACACAGCCAGCAGTTACAGCTACGTGAGGCGCAGGGATGTGAAATGTATTCATCATTTTGCACTGTTGTTATAGATATTTATTGGCAGACCACTGCACGCTCTTATTTTCCTACGGTTTTTCACATGCCTTGTCCATCCCCTCTCTCCAATCCTGTACATGCTCACTGAAAACCTGCTATTTGTGGTTGCATCTGGGAGCTGATTTTCTGGAGACCTCATCCCATGTTGGTGGGGGGGAGGGGGGGGGGCGTATACTAGATTCATTAAGCTCCTAAAATTTAGATCAAGTTCAGGGGTTAATGTTTCCTTCTCATTCTTCATCCTTCTTTCTCCTCCTTCCTCCATCCCTCTCTCTGTAAGGAAGAAAGGTGATGAAGAAGTTGAGTTTGAAGCCTCCAGAGAGGACGGCGGCCCTTCAGGCCATCTGGGACGAGCAGGGCTCGACTGATCTGGGACCCTGTGGTAAATTAGCCTCAAAATGTTAAAGTTACATCCAGTCTGTGTGTCTGTGTTCAGGTGCTTAAACGTTGTTCTTCATTTCAGGGGGTTTCTCTCATCAGTACTGGTGTGTGTGTGATCACCTGGGTCTGCCGTACAGAGAGGAGGTCCAGTGGGTCAGTGCTGCAGACTGGAATCATTATTCTGCTGCTGCAGCTTCTTTTTCTCCTTCTGCTTTTTTTCTTGTGTTTCCAGTTTATTTTCATCGTCATCTGCTTTGTTCTTCTTCCTGTTTTTTTCTGTTGCTTTGTTATCTTTTTATAGTGGTTTTGCTGTTTCTGACACGTCTTCAGGTGCTTACTCTTCTGCTTTTTCTGACGCTTCTTCTTTCTCTGCTTACTGTACATTTGTTCTTCTTCCCCTTAGTATTTGTTTTATCTTTATGTTTCTTCCTCGTGTGTTTTTTTCATGTATTCTTCTTTTTTCCTCTCCTTCTTTTTCCTTCTACTCCCTCATCCACCACCTCTTATAGTTTCTTTTTCCCTCAGTCTCTTTGTTTTTCACCTTCTGCTTCTTCTGCATCTGTTTCTAATGTCACAGTGACTCTCTGGCGTTGCTGTTTCACTTTGTGTTGTACCTGAACGCACCATCATGAAGCTGTTTCCCCCTTTTTTTTCTTCTGTTTCACCTGTTGCCGTCGTCTCCTCCAGGATGTGGACACCATCTATCTCACTCAGGACACCAGAGAGCTCAACCTGCAGGACTTTATTCACCTGGAAAACAGGTACGTACACTGCTCAACACCTTGGATTCATTGTGAATTTTAAGATTTTAATTAAAATGAAGGTGAGATGATGACAAAGGATTTTATCCTCTGGGCCTAATGTTATTTTGTGATGTGTTATTTTTATTTGTATTTGTTTTGAACGTCACTCAGCAGCAGTTTCTGAAAAAAGCAACATCAATAAAATGTATTTCTGTTATAACTTGAAAAGATTATAGTGGCTGACAGCTGTCTCTCTAAGTATTTTTATTTTTATTCTTCCTTGCAGGGATTTGGTGGCGATCATCGCAGCTCTGGAGTACAACCAGTGGTTCACCAAACTCTCCACTAAAGATTACAAACTGGTAACAACCTGCAGTTCAGTTTTACCTGACACAAACAACTGCACACTACACTGTGTTTCTTTAACTAACATGAGACTAAATTGCTGAGTGAACCAGTCACTAAAACAGAAATCATTTGCAGTGCTATATTTATTCATTTAATTCTGTTTTTGCTTCTGTTTATTCTCACTGATGTGAAATAAACTGAAAGGCCTGTGTGTGTTGTGTGTTTCTGCTCTCCAGTCGACAGATGTGTGCGATCAGATCCTCAGAGTGCTGGCTCGATCCAGCCGGCTGGAGGAGCTGGTGCTGGACAACGCCGGACTCAAAAGGTCAGAGGTCAAATAAGAGAATTGTCCTTGTAGTGTTTTGTACATCAAATTCTCCTCGTTAACTGATCTGTGCATGTTTACATTTTAGCATTGTTTTTCTCTTTATCTGACTCTAAACTTTTTGCCATCAGGACTCAGTCAGTTGTTTGCGTATTGGATTTGATAGCGTGTTGAGTGTGTGTGATGAGAGATTATTAAGTTAAATAACATGTCTTTTGATGTGATCTCTTCTTCAGTGATTTTGCTCAAGCTGGCCATCTGTGCAGAACCCGCTCCGCTACACACACTCAACCTGAGCAACAACTCTTTAGAACAAAGGTTCAACTTCCTCCTTTTACATATGCTATTTTTATTGTGGACCAGTTAGATACGATCTTAGTGTCTTTAAAGTTATTATGGTTCATCATGGAAAATATTTGGTTCTCTTCAAATCCATTTTACTAAAGGTGGACATCTTTAACATTTAAATGCTCTGTCTCACATGACATGCTGAGACTCCATGCTATTAAGTCTGCTCTCAGCTGCTCATCGTCCTCTGGTGGTCATGTGGAGACCCTCACTTCTGTAAGTCGAATTTCGCAGACGGCTGGATATTGCTTTCACAGGCGCAACTGCTCTGAGCAACTCAACTCGCCAAACTGCCCGCTGGGCACAGGCTTTTCTGAACCTCTGCAGCGTCATGTCTCCCTGAGGTGACACTCAAGAGATGCAGGCGTATAGGCTGATTTTGTCACAGATTCTATTTTCGGAGTATGTTTGTCATTTTCTGCAGGTGTGAACAGCCTCTATCGGAAGCTCTCTGTGCCAACCCGGTCGCCTCCCGCCTCCTCGACCTGGCCGGAAGCTCGCTCAGAGGCGATGACCTGCCGGTACAGCACTCCTTCTCTCATATCCAGCACGCAACTCCAACCAGTTTAATAAAGCTTTTCAGAAACAGACTTACAGAGAGACAGGACTGAAGCTACAATCAGTTTAGAAATCTGAGATTTTACAAACAACAATAATATTTGTTTTTTTTTTCTTCTGGAACTTGCACAGCTTCCTGGGTTATTCAAACTGTCTGGAGACTCTGGATCTGTCCAGCAGCAATGACTGCTCTGCTGGGCAGGTAGGCAACTCACACACACACACACACACACACACACACACACACACACACACACACACACACACACACACACACGAAGTAAAATTTAACAAAAGAAAAAAGACAGCTTCTTCAATAACCAATTGAGGGTCTAGTAGTACATTTCAAGTCAAGTTATTGAGTAAAACAGATTTGTGTCAACACCACTAAACTTGTTTTGAAATAATCAAGTGAACAGAAGTAAATAAAAGCATGTTTCTGTTCCTCACAGTAATGGTTACACACTCTATGAGGTTGAGTTTTTGACGATTTCAACCTCTTTTGCTTAGGATTCCAGTTTTGTGTTTTTCAAGTGTGTGCATCTCTGCTTGAGATCTTTAGAGAAACATCTCTGTCCTGTATATGTCAAAGACAGTCTTCTCTCTGGCAAAAGATGTGAAACCTCAACAATTGTATTAGTTACAGTTTGAGAGAGTTTATAGTCTGTGTGTCGTCTGTATTTATGTTGATATGAACAGATCTCTCTCACACTCCACGAGTAACAAAAGAAGTCCTTCATCAACTAAGCAGTTCTTCAGCTGTGCTCAGGCTCTGAGATCAGTCAGTCTGTGTCAGGAACCAGGCTGCCTCTGGAAGCTCTGGTAAGACAACATCACAAAGACACACAGTGAATCAGTGAACTAAATTTCCAAACACAAATCAGACAAAGGGTCAGTGCGGTGAGCCACTTTAAGAGCCTTAGAATTAAGAAACCTTGTGTTGCTTTCAGTCATACAGGAATGAATCCGTGAGAAAGAAAGCAGATTCATTTCTTTACTCACAACGTTAGCGTGGCAGAGACCAATTCAATACAGCACTGAGACAGGCTGAACTTTTCCACTTTTAGTATTTAACAAAATGCAATATCAAGCCCCCTGACACTGATAAATTTTGTAAGTTCGAACCTGTTCAGACACAGAGATCAAAATAGAAAAGCTTTATTGCTCAGATGTATCAGTGTACTGACCATCAAATGATGAGATTTTTGACTTGTTAATATCTTTCTTGTAAGTTTTGTTTGTGTGTTTTCTGTGTGCGGGGGCGTTGTTGTTGAACTACATTGCTAACCCAAACCTCGAAAGTGATGTCTCTGGATCTCAGCTGCTGTGAAATTAAAACTGGCAGAACCTCCAGCACATGTTTAAACACTATAACACTATTTTAATCCATATGGATAAATCAGTCAAGTTTAACATTACTTGAACTATCGTTTTCTCAGCTTCGTTCGGGGAGCTCCCGGATCCTGGAGGGCTGCATAAAATCCCCAACATCTCAGTTGGAACATTTCAAACAACAGTGGGGGCGTTTAGACTTGAACCACTTATGATGATGCTGCATTGACTTTGATCATGACCTGGCATCTTTGTACTGCACTGCTCAGGTCTGGACATAAGATCTCACACTCTGCTGAATCAGGCTGGCCAAAAACCGCTCATAGACACCTTTCACTGGGCAAAAAGCCAGCGCACATCAGGGGTCAAGTGGGTGAAAAACTTTTCAAGCAAAAAATATTCCTGAGGACTACATCCCAGCTGGATTTAACTTTATTCTTAAAAAGTCAATAAAATGACATCGGCCACTGAAAGAGAATATTAATAATGCACTATTCTTTGGGAATTGCATGTATATTCATTTTACTCAGTATATAGCAGTAACTTAACTGTATTTCAATTGTGAACTCGTTTCTCTCTCCAGAAATGTATTTAGTCCTGGACAACCTGGACACATGATTCCAGAGGAGAAATCCAGTGAGTGAGAGCATCATTTAAATCATGCATCTGTCAAATCTTTTCCTTTTTTGGTATTTCTCTAAATTATATCAACTGTTCTTCTGCTTTCCACACCAGCCTCTTTCTCCTTGTATTACGTCCTGTTTCCTGATCATTTATTTGTGATTTCCGACTAATTCATTTATCAGACACTAAATTCGTCCATAAAGAACCTGCCTGTAAAATCACTCCCACTCTTTTCTCCTCTGCGGCCGCTGACCTCGCTGTCCTGACGGTTACAATATTGACTCTCCATAAATCCTCCAGCGCTCTGGGCAATGCCTCTCCTGGCTGGACATCAGTGGAAACTCTATGGGAGACATGAGGCAAAGATGTGACCAAGGCCCTGCAGATCAACACCAAACTCAGGTGAGCAAGGAAACAGGGCTTCATCTTCCCACAGATTCAATACAGAGGTCAAGTGCCTGTTTTTAAATGACTTCAGAGGAAACTAATTAAGTCTGGAAACGTCTCCTGTGTGTGTGTGTGTGTCTCTGCAGGACAGTAGTGTGGGACAGAAACAGCATCTGCCTCCCAGGGTCTACAGAGATTGCTGCCGCTCTCTGGAAAAGTAGTATATAAAAATTTCTGCTTCATTTTAATGTTTTAAAAACCTGATCCGCTGTTGCAGTCATATGAAAAAATGCATTATATTGAATTTCTCTTCCCTTGGGAACTACACCATCCGTTTTGCCTATTCCCATCATGGATGCTGCTCCAGGCACGAAAGAGACAGAAAACAGGGCCTTACTAAAGGTTGCTGCTCACCAAAAACAAACAAACATATGGCTTAATATGGGCCACTTGATTGCTTTGCAAAGAGCACTGAAACTCCACTGTGTGTGTTGCAGATGGAGCAGTACCTGCTAGGAACCATGAGACACGTAAATACCTGCAAGACAGGCGTAAGACTCAGCAGGAATAGTACCACCACGCGGCAGGCAGGCTCAACACACGGCGTTCTCGAACTTTGCTGACTGCTGACCTTTCATGCCCTTTTACTTAAAGATGATGGACATGATGTGTGTGAAGTGCGGGGATCACCTGAACTCTCTGAGTTCTCAGAGACCAGCTACCGGTTCAGGAGGACATGAAGACCTCATGAAGGGGCGCCAGGAACTCCGACAGTAAAGAGACATGACCCACAGACTTTGACTGTGTTCCAGTGTCGTCTGAGACCAGGACTTCCACCGTGTGTTTTCTAATATGGTGTTCCTCCTCCAGCTGCTCCCAATCTGTACCACCTGAGGAGTGGGGGCCAGGAATTCTTGTGTTGGAGCCATTCTGGGGACAAACTGGGTCAATGGCTGGAGGTGGCCAGGGTGATGGACGAACAGCTGCAGGTACTGAAGTGAACAACAACAGGCTTCTTTTATTCACTGGAAATAAGTGTGGAGTGTTTTAGCTGGGCAGCTCCCCTCTCTAGTGGTAATGCTGAGTGTCCATGGTGGAGGCTGAGGGTCTGTGTCCTCCTCCTTGCAGTGAAGGAGGCGGCCTCCGTCTCAGGGCTGAAGGCTGGAGCAGGGATGACTATTCCCGCGGCTTACGTCACCACCACGCTGCTGGGGCAGTCCGGGGTGGGCATCATCAACAGATCAGGTTATTTCATTGAGCCGGTCTTGCCTTTGTTAGCGTTATCAGGAGGTCCATGACTGGTATTTCCAAGGACCCAGTCCAGTGTTGCCGATGTTACTGCAGCGTTAATGATTTTCGTGAAAAATACATTTTCTGTCAGATATCTATCATGCTTCGCAACAAACTGATTTTCTGTTTCCTGTGTGTTTATTCTCATCGTACAGACTAAATATAGATGTGTGGTGATGAGGCAGAGACAACTTTAACCTCATACACTGCCCCAAAAATTCCTAATAAATATTTGGTTTTCTTTGGTGGATTTTTGTGTTTTGTTTAAGTTGCTCTTCTTGATTTCTGTGTGTTTTGTTTGTTTTGTTTTTGTAATACGGTGAGAATTGAAGCTCAGCATGGCATCAGTTCATCAGATCGCCTTGTGGATGAGATCTTGGAGTCTCTGTCCAGATCACTTTACTCCGGATGCGTCTCCTCTCCTATCTATGTCCTATTTTCCTTTTTGTTTGTCTTTCTGTCCTCATCCCTCCTTCCTCTCTCTGTCTCCAGGTGACACACCTCATCAGGAAGGGTCAGCCTCTGCTGCTACCTAGGAGCCTCAGATGGAGACAGAGGTCCTGGATGAGATGGTTCTGGAACAAGAATCACGACCAGGGCAGGCTCATCGCCAACCCGGGACCGGGAAACACAGGCTGCAGGATGGACACCTGCATGGTGAAAAATTTTGTGTGATGAGTTTAAAAATATTTAGAAAGACAACGGTAGAGGTTTGGTGCCAAAAACGCTGTCAAAGTACTTCAATACTACACTTCATATGAAATTATGTGCTGTTTAGATGACTCTAAATCGAGAGGAAGAGTATTCTGGTCAGGATGCTGCGTCCGTCCGTTGCATTCGGTGAGTGACACAGAAAATGTCAGCTACTGCACCGACCAAAGCACAAGACCATTTTCATCAAGCTGTCTCCGCGTGGCCTTGATACCCTTCTGTACAACAGAGATGGAGTTTGACTTGAACAAAGCTCTGGAGGGTTCCATCATGTTGAGGACTTCTCTTCCTCCTCCTCCTTCACAGCCATCAGACAGAATGACAACCAGCTAGAGCCTCCCTCCTCCCAGCTTCTCCAGGGACTAAAGTCTGTCTGTCACAAATGAACTGCAGCCTGTGGACCACAAGGCAGCTGGGCATCGCACCAAACAACGACCAAAAGGAAGCAAGAGGACGAAACCCAGCCGACCACCGTGGTTCTGTCGAGGAGGCGTTAAGTTTCAGGTTCAGTCCTTCACCCAGCTCTCCATTTATCATTTATTTATTCACATTTTATCTGTTTATTGCGCTGGGTCTTTTTAGCGGGAGGCGGCCAGCAGCTCGGCTTTAAGAGGCAGAGCAGAACAGCACCATGGGAAGAGAAGTTGAATGAGGGCCTGGATGACTTTTTCTCAAGGAATCATCTCAAACTCAGTTCAAATGAGTCATGTTTAAACTAGAAATTGATTAGTGGAAATATATTGATATTCTGCAGACTCATTTCTTTACTAGATCCTCTCAGGTTTTCATCTAAATGTGCTTTGATGTCAAAATCAGTTTTAAGTATAGTCGTGTGTCATCAGCATAAAAAGTAACCAGATGCTTTCTCACAATGTGGAAAAGAGTTAACTTACGTGACTAAAAATAATATTGTCTGATTGTGTTGTATTTTTAATCTTCTTCAGACTTCCTTCTGTCAGAGTCCAGCCCCAAGCACTCAGGAAGCAGCAGATAAGCGTGGAATTCAAGCGGTTTCTTGCCCTCATCAAATCTCGGACATCCCGCTCAGAGAAGGAGCCGTGGAGCTGCGCCATCACTCCACCACCCTGCCTCCTCCAACCTTTTCACACCTCTTCTTCTGTCAGCCCGGTGACTGAGGAAGTGCGCCGACATCCCACTCCCCGCCCACCCGTGAAATGCTGCCACTGTGGTGGAGCCCCATCGGATCAAAAGGCTCAGTCCTCCAACCCTTTGAATTCTGAGGTGGAGGCCTGTCCGACACGGCTATGGAGGAGGGAGAGGAGGCAAGTGGAGAAGAAGGAGAGTGTGAAAGAGTGAGATGTGGAGAAAGAGAGAGTGTGTGAAGGACCACCCCCCATACCCGCCATATTGGTTACTGTTGATGGAATGGACCTGCTGAAGCAGGATGAAGGCAGACAGGAAGATGTGCGTAAAGGGTGGGTGGAGTCCATGGGTCAACAGCTATAGTCCAATTTTGTCAACAACTGATTCAAGTCAGATTTATTTTACTCTATCACCAAAACTTTGGTATGGTGCGACATAAAATAAAAATAAAACTAAAACCATAGAGTTGTTTAATGACAATTTGATAAAATCATGGAATTAAGGTGAACAGCCTTTGAATAGTATAGTACTGAACTTTGCTCTAAACTTTGCTTCAAAAACATTTGTTACTCCAAATAGAAGATTCCTGCAAGCAGGGACAGAAAAACCAATACGTGAAACAAAACACATTAAAAGAACGAAGACAAATATAATGACCACATTCACTGACCGAGTTCTCTCTGTTGGCTCTCATTTTTCAGTCTGGGTGCGTCGTCCACGTGCTGGACAAAATTGAGCTGATGACAAAGGTGAGTTCTTTAATATTCTGCTGCATTTGGACAATGTTGGATTTTCAGAAGCCATACAAGGTTAAATGTTACGGTTTGTGTTATATATATATATATATATATATATATATATATATATATATATATATATATATATAGTAAATAACACTATTGCCTCTTCTATCACAACCTGTAGCTGTCTGTGCCTTTTCCTGCAGCCGGTCAGACATCCAACCCGCTGTCAGCAAGACACTGATGAGTCCAGACGGGCCAACCCCAGGTCCGAGCCACCCAGCGTCACCCCCAAGTATCTCATCCCAGGCCACCAAAAGTCCCACAGAACCCTCTGGATTCTAATCGAAAAGCCAGTCCCAGGCCAAAACGCTTTGCGTCATTCGGTAGGCAAGAGAGAGGAAGCCTTTCACAAGGCTTCCTGTTTCTAAATATTTTTATTAGCACAGTAGGATTACCAGTCCCATACCACTGATTTATTGATCTGGTCCTCGAATGGCTCTGCACAGAGGCTCCGGCGTAGCTCCTCTTCCCTAAGCACCGCTTCCTGCTCCTGTGGCGCTTTACAGAGAGGCAGCCATCAGAACGGGAGGCGAAGGCACCAACAGCAACCTGTAGGACCCCTGCTCTACTGGATGGTCAGTATCTCTGTTGGACTTTTTAGGAGCCACGGCATTGTGAGCAACAACAACATAGTTTTTCAACAAAACAACAACTCCACATTGGCAATGAGGTGAAAACAAAACCCACAAATCACACAAGTACTGTGTTCAGGTCAGTTTAGCGAACAATTCCAGGGGGTTTGTTATTAGCAGTAACATTTCCATTTATTAAAATGTGTTTTTATATCTAAATATTATATATTTTATATTTTCTTTATAAACTATAAATGTAATTTATGAAATTTCTATGTCATATTATTTTGGCCTGTGTAAAGATATTGTTTTGTTTGTACAAACATTAGCCACATTTAGCTTATGCATGGCATTTTATAGAGAATGCAACGAATTATGTATTACTGTTTTTTTAGTCTCTGTTTTCAATGTGCATTATTTCCTTGTTCCAAAACAAATCCATTGTCAAAAACACTAAAGGAAACAAGAAAGGAAAATACTGAAAGCTGACAGACAGCTTTAGTTGTTAGGATATTCCCTTCTAATATATTGTTTCTTAAAAATAGAAAGGTTGCATAGTCGATGTTCCTGCAAGGCGAACTGAAAATGTAACACTCAATTTGTGGTGACCAGCTGTTGACTGAACACTGGGGCGCTTGGCTGACGCCTCCACATCTGAAGCAAGGTCCATTACACACTGAAACTGCATTTCAGTCAGCCTGTACTTGACATGTCCAAGTGTCCAGGTGTGGGGATTTGTGGTCGGCAATAGCAATTAACACTTACAAGAATTTCGGTATTTTTTCCTTAAAAAGCATTTCTCCTGTGTAATCAAAAAGGCAAGTTATCGTTGGCAATTGTGCAAAAGATGTGTTTTAAAATCAAAGAGACAAGAGAGAAAGGTCATTTACACATCTCAGCAGGCGTTGTACACACCTCTCACTGATAAACTGTGACAAAGTGTTTCCAGTTAACACATTGTTAAGAATGTTTTTGCAAAGTGAGCAGTTCCATGTTTTGGTACATAAACCACATCACGATTTTATAAAACAAACAGGATGTGATTCCATTTCTTTTTCTTTTATTATAAATCAGTACAATCTATTAAAACAGACAAAACAAAGGGTTTCAGTCAAATAAGTTCATGTGTTTGGTGAGATATACGGCGAGGACACAGATCAGTCTCTTCATGTCTCTCTTATTTACAGTTGAGTTTGAGACGGTAGCGTCGTTCGACCCGCAGTGCAGGTGCAGAGCCCGATGTCGGCGACGAACGAAGTGGTCATCTCTGAAGTTCAGCGGTCCTCCTACTGTCAGAGAGGAGGACCGGTAGCAGCAAGTCCCTTCCGCTTATGGTTTGACCAATCACGGCTGCACTGCCTGCATGAGTCGTCAAATGTAGCAATGATTACATTTCAGTCATCTTTGATTTGATTGATCTTTGACTGCTGTAGATTAAATGTAATGCACTTACACAGGGCTAAGGATTGTACAGATCCACATTATCAACGCAGTCTTCCTGCTGTCATGGTGTGTGCTGGGGTTTATTTTTCGAATTACAGCAGACAATGACTTCATATGCAGCATGTTTCCAGTACTACTGAGTTCCTAATCCATCAGTGTTTCGGTTTAAATGGAACGGGTGTTCAGTACTTCTGGCACTTCCTAGTATTATGAAAAGGGAGCAACTCCACTGACTCTCAGCCTTCTCCTCTAACTCTATACAGTCATTCCTCCTTAAAACACAGTGCCCTGTGTCAGACTGACAGGAGAAATTCATCTGACACTTGGGTACACGCACTGGCGAAGATGAAAGACTGCAGGTGCAGTTTCAATTTGAAATGTGTTAGTTTTCATAGTGTCGAATTCAACCCACTTCTCCTTTGGTGGAGTTTTTAACTTTTCAGTGTCTGTCTTTTTATACGTGTTTTTCTCTGAGTGTACTGTTTTCTATTTTCTAGGTCTAACTATATTGTACAAAATTATTTTATACTTTTTTTATACACTTTACTTATATAAATTTATTATTTTAAGGGTCTTGGTTTACTTCTAGTCTGGTCTTACTTCTGTGTGGTCTTTGATTTCCCTAGTCCAGCAATTTCCCTCATTCTCTCTCTTGTTTCTCTGTATTCTCTGTGAGGCTCCATCTCTAGCAGACACAGTCAGTCCCAGCTGAGGAGGGGTTCAAACTCAGCTACTGATGCAAATCGACAGTAAATCAGGAAAGGTCTGGTGATAGCCTCCTTCAGTCTGATGCAAACAAGATGTTTATGGTCTTTTAAATCCTTAAAAGAGCACAGCAGGGGACAATCACATACTGTACATACAAATTAAAGTACAGACAGTGGACCAGTAATTGATAGAGTCATTTATGTATTTCTTTTTACAATTCGATAGGCACATATAAGCGGACTGGACACTGTAAAATTTTGAAAGCTTCATGCTGTTATCAGTGGAGTTTCCTGACCTTGGATCAGTCCAGATGTCTACAGCTAAATGGGCAAACATTTCCATTCGGTCTCTGTCAGCAGCTTAATAGGACCGTGAGGTGAGCAGATGGTTTCTCTGCTGAAGAATAATCTATTGTTGCTTAGAAACCAGATTGTATTTAAAAGCTCGGATGGTCAAAGCACTGATAAGAGTGAGTCTAGGTGGAATTCAGAATTGAAGCAGTTTGGTTTTACTGTATTTACATTTTGCGATAAACTGTGAGTGTAAGTCCGTGAGCTCTGCCAACAGGTGCCCCGGAACATGACTCTAACTATAAAAATCCCAAACATGTTTTATTCTGCAAACATTCCTCCTCATCTTAGACAGCAGACTCTTCTGCTATGGCGAGATTAAATCTTTTATTTTTGATATCTCAAACTGGAAACAGATGGGTTCAGATGCAGTTCTACTCAACAATCATTCACCTGTCTTTGGAGTTGTGTTTGAAGTCATAAATGGAGTGTGTTCCGCCGGCTGTAGAGATGTGAACATGAAACTCTCAGCGAGTGGGACCAAGAACAGCTGGGTGACCTTCAAAGAGATATTTCCTTTTGTTTATCCGCCCACTGGGGTTTCACTCATCCAGCAAAGTGGTTCTGTCTAAACTAGACTTTAGATTTTAGGACTTTGTGAAGGTCAGTAGTTAAAATTCAGATTCATATTTAACTTCTTACTCCTTTCTCGGCCACTGCTGCTGTATGCTCACATATGTGCCTTAGCCATACTGATTCCTGTTATTCATGTACTGCTGCACTTACAAACGTGTATCAATGTAAATATGTACTAGCGTGTTTAAGGTTCTGTTTATAGAATAAATAGGTTTAATCAGAAGTTAAATTCCACAGAAACTCTGGGGTTTATATTCTGTATTATGAGCTGAAATCAGATTTTTTTATCAATAGACATGCTGTTGAATCTGCATGATTTCATCTAAGTTCTTAGTGATGGTTTCATTTTATTGGGAAAATATTTTTATTTTGTTTTTGAGCTTTTAAATATTTTTTCTAATTAAATAATAATTATTATTTATTATTTATGTCGGTGGACCACAGGCCTGGAAATATGACAGATATTTCTGTATTTGTAATGTTTATACCAATAACACTGTTTTACTGGTCAGCTCTCTCTCCCCTCACTGCTCATCTTTCTCTCTCTCTCCCCTCCTCCTTCATATACAAGCTGTTCAACCTCTTTCCTCTCATTCTCTAGATTCAGGGCATGAGGGTAAATCAAGTACAGTTAATTTGAGTGGATGAAGATCACCTCACTCTCTGACACTACCTTCATCTTTGGAAGGAAGGCTTTTCTCTAGATTGTTTCTCCACTTTGTCTTGTTGTCACCAGCTCCCGGCCTTTGGACTGGTCTTGCTGCATGGACAGCCCCTTGGACAGGCTGGGCGCTGCAGGATTTTTACAGATCTCTGGCAACATTTGGTAGATAAATCAGAACAGTTAATTCCTGTCCATATATCACTACCATCACCCAGGCGACTCAGAGGTTCACTTAGATATGTTACCAAATAGAAAACCTACCAAGTCATTATAATTAATTTATCTTTTTTTTTCATCACATTGGCAGAATGGACTTCCGTACATTTGCATCCCCAAGAAGCTACCACTGTGGAATAAAAGCAGCGTCTGACTGCAAGAAAAGCTGTCTACGGGTGGTAAAAGAGGTTGAATGTTAATCATGGCTTTGGCGTATCCGTCCTTTTCCTCCAACGAGACACTGCATCCCAAAATTGGGTGAGAATTTAATCCAGTGTCTGCTAGAATGAGTATTATTTCCTCCATTCATGCCTGAACATTGAACATAAACCCCTCAGTCTGCTCTGCAGGGACTATTGGGTGTTTATTCACTTATCATTCGAGCAGCCTCATACGAGGTTCTGGGTGTTTGTGTTTCCCAAAATAAGTTGCTTTCTCATAAACGCAGTAGAGTGTAAAATAGGCCACAACAGCCGACTGAGGGTATGGATGAATGCTAAAATATTTATACTTGTGAGCAAATCAATGTGTTGGTTAGATTTAACATCAAAATATCTATAAGTTTGACATCTATGTTAAAGTTGTATGTGAACCTAAGAGCAGTTCATTTAACACTTCGCATAGTTTTTCCCTCGTCTTGACATTACCTGATTATATTCTGGGTTGTGTTTAGCTGAGCTATTGTGATTGCCTTGTGTTTGCATAGACAGCGGTTTACATTGAAGGAAAGCAGCTGGATCGCCTTCTTTCAACACATGCTAGAAAACTTGGGATGAAGGTAAGGAAAAATTTTGAATTTATTCCTTTCCGCCTCGTTGATATGATACATTACCACATAAGAGTAAAGAAAAGATGGCATGACCCACAGCTCAACTCTGTAATGGCAGTGTTTTAAACTGAGCTGTCTGTCACAGTATTGTTTTGATAGAACCACCCAGGGGCATAAATGAGAACGTTCAAAGCTTGCTTGTTGCTTTTCTTCACTGTTCTTGTCAGTGTGGTGTGGTGATGATGATACTGCGTGTCTCTGGTTAAACATGGAGATCTTATAGTAACAATGGAACCTGTCAGTAGTGGCTCGACACTTTAGTGGACGTACTCTGACATAGATTGGCCATTGATTACACTACAGCAGCTGTTTGCTATGGCTGTTTACACCATTCTTGCTCAATACTGCACTGATTCCAAGAGGTTGTCCTTATAGTGTTTTACACCCCAAACACGCAGGAAATAAGGCAGGTTCAAATATGCCAGGTTATTGTTTAAGCTTTTAATCAACACTGCAGTACCATTGGTCACCGTCAGTTTGTGCCATGTCATGCTTTTAATAACTCCTGCTAGCAGCCTTCTTATAGCAAACTAAGCAATGATGTACCATCATTATATGTTTTCAGAAAACCTTAAGGACCAAATCAAACTGAAGAAAGATTCATGTCTGCTCACGACCTGCAGCTGAAGGCGATGCAGATCCAAGAAGGTAATTACCTTCTCCGGGCAGTTTGGATGCCTTTTCAGCGCCCGCCATGTTGCTGCAGAAGAAAACCCTGCTTCATTTGCAGAGAGACTCCAGCTGGACAACAGTGTGGGTTCATGGGGGTGAGGCAAAAAAAGGTCAATAATAATCCGAGCTGAGTGGAGACGGTGGACATTCAGTGATATAAGAACAAACTGACATTAGTGGAAGACGTAGTCAGATCTTTTAAGTAAAATACTAGTACAGTAATATAAAATATAATTACAAGTCTGCAGCTGAAAAACCTACTACAGTAAGGTACACTGGCTTTTGTAAGATATTACAGAAGCCAAAAAGGTTGGAAACAACTGGTTTAATCTTTACATAGTTTCAAAAGCCTGTTGTTTTATCAATGGTGTAAAATCTTCATCTTATAATTAACTAGTAATTAAAAGCTGTCAAACAAATGTGATGGGTGGAAAATAATCTTTCCCTCTGAAATGTATTGATGTGTGTAGTAAGTATAAAGTGAATTACCGTCCCGGTTAGTGGAGCGATATCCCTTGTTTGGTCTAGGTGAATGTTTGGATAACTACTGACGGAGCCTGTCCCACAAAATTTGATGCAAATAATTTCAGGAAGATTCTTTTGGTTTAGTGGCTGTTCTGGGCACCAACTTTCATAGAAATACATGATCATGACTTTGTCTACATTTCCTAGCTCTCTTTCAGCACAACAGGACTCAGTTTCTTCCCAGTTTGGGATATTTATTGTGTTTTTAATGATTTTTCTGTCTTGTGTTTGCAGGTCTGGAGGAAACTATGACACAGACAGCGGCTATTTCCACATCTCAGCCATGGGCTCAGGTAACCACATAGGTTTAGACCGCATTGCTGAAGAACCTCCCATCCGTCACATCAGATTTTATCCTGTCATAATAGAAGTTCTGTTTGTGTGTGCTGGACACAGGAGAACAGACACAACAATCACAGATTATATAATGGTGGTGATCTGGATTTTGGGGATTTCCCTTTGTTGGATGTGTTTGCCCGTCAGGAGCTTCCTTCAGGACCTGTTCCTCAACAGGAGTCATACTCCTGAAAAACTGGAGGGTACACTGACACCTTCCAGCAGGGGTGGTGGAGAGTTAGTTCAGAAATCTATTGTCATTAGTTCAAGCATGAATTGTGGTTTTCTCCTGTAGATGAAGATGTTTGACAAAACAAAGGATGTGAACTGGATTTAAATGACCTGTGAGTACTGCTGTTCTGTCATGTGATCAGGAGGAACCATGAGATTTTTAAACATTTTGATTCTCTCCTGATCATGTATGCTTGGACACAGCGATCAGTTATTCCCTGTTCTTTAATGTATTTGTTTTGTAATCCTGGGTTCAAAAAATACCCAAGTTATCCTTTCAGATAACTCCAATGAACTCAATAATCATTTCACTTTAAGCAGATTTCTTGATTTTACTTTTTAAATATGAAACATTTTTAAATTAAATCAAACTCCTTTTTGTTCTTTTTGTCAGCAAATTTTGGCCCTGAAGAAAACTTCTTACTGAAGTTCAAAGATGGATGTAGTTTAAGCAAAAATAAAATTTCATTATTACAGATCGGGTCCCAATTTGCTAAATCTTTGCTTTTAATGACTGGAAATAGAGTTTATGTTCTCTCTTGTTTTATGTTAACAGCTGGTATTGTGACTAATATTTATTTATCTGCTGATGTTTAATTTCGGGCTTGCTTGCAGTCAGGAGGACAGAAAAGAGATTTTGAAGATATTTGCTCACTACGATGTTGTAGGGTTGAATTGCCTCTTTTAATTTCTGTACTTTACCCAGATAATAGCGTTTTCTAATCATGACATAATCAATTGTAAATTACACTGTGATTTTCCATCCCTGTTTTATTATGTATGATTGTACATATTATGTATTGCATGTGTGGAAACAAGACAGGTGCGTTGGAGATTACAAGGGTGGATGGAGTTGTCAAGGATATGATGGAGCTGGTGAAGGTACGACACTACACATCAAAAATTGGCCTAGCATAACATTTGTGAGATAGTATGATCAGTTCTATTTTACTAAGTTTACTGCATTATGTTCATTATGTCATGTTAATTTGCTTATTTTGGTGACATTTATTAATATTTCATTAAAGCCTCCCTTCACTGGTTCAGGGAGTATAATCCTTGTGTATTCATTAAGCTTAGAATATGTTTGTTTGAGAACCCACACATCTGACTTACATTGAACAACCCCATCCTCCTCCAGCCCAGCATCAGTGGGCAGACCTGGACAAGTTCAGGAAAGCCTGATGGGACACTGTGACATCAGCAGACGGAAGATCCAGAAGAACCGACTGGCTCTCTGCCTCGACCTCAAAACAATAATGGAACTCACAACGACTTCTTTAAGTGGCTTTTTCCCTCTGCCTCCTCCTCCTCCTCTTTTCTTTCCTCCACATCTATTGTCTCTCACTCCTCTTTTCCTCCCTTCTGCACCTTCTTCTTCTGCTTATTTAAACTTCTTTCTCTCCACTCTTCTTGACCTTTCATGTTTCCCATGTGACCTTTCGTCACCCACCAGCTCTCAGTTTGATGTTAAAAAGACTATGTATTTACCTATTTTATGCCCATGGGCACAGTATATTCCCACCGTTTATATATTTTTCTGTATTAAGAATTTAGCAGAAGTGAAGTGTATTAAATATGGATTTATGTCACCATGGTTTTAACATAACTTTGAGCTATACAAAGCAAACAATATCCAGCTGGTACTTATGATGATGTATTTTAATATTTCGTGGCATGCTGTTTCTTGGTAATGTTGTGTGATTAATGAAGCTGTGTTTGCATGACATTAATGTGAAATCAGTAAACTCGTGATGTAATAAAATTTATTTAATCTTTCCCAGCTATGTCTTTCTTCCTAACTTTGTGCAGAGGGTAAATTAAATAAATAAATATGCTTATTTAACATCCAACCCTGCATGATCAGTTAGTTAAGATCACCTACTGATCTTTGTATTTGCATTATCTACCAATACTATTAATAGCAAATTCATGAGATCTGAACCACCTGACACTGTGTAAAGACTGTTTTTATGATTTGGCTCATCACAGTAATGTCTAAAAAATACACACGTTTCAATGGGATCAAATGTTGCAAAACAACACATATACTTAAAGTTACTTGTCTTTGTTGTTTTTAAGGAGGCTTATGTCTGCTAATCTGATCAGGCAAACTAAAAACTGCAGTGAAACTGAATGGTCATGGTGACAAGGGTGAAATACAGCCACTGGTTGTAGAATTTTAAACACCTACTCAGAGTTGTCAGAGGTCTCTCGACCTGATTCCAATTATTTGTCAGTGGACTTGACTCATCAACTTAGGCGCAACACTAAGAAGGACCACAGGGTTTGCAGCAGTGCAAAGCACAAGCAGTAGCAGCTCATTTGTTTGTTTTTCAAGTTGTAGAGATTGTGCAGGTTAATTTGGCATCAGCTTCAAAATGCCTGGATTTTGTGTGAGGTAGGATCATTTTCTTCATTTGTAAATACACATTGTACTAAGCCTGGTTTCTTTTGTTCTAAACCTTCTGTACTTTCAGGGTGCTCTTGCTCTCACTGTTAGCCTTTGGGCGCATGCAAAGGTAAGTATTCGTCCATAAACTACGGTTCCAGTTCTAGTAGCTTCTCTGCAAGACCATTAAAATGTCTTGTCTTTTAGCACTGAGCTACAGAAGTGGAGGCTCGATGGCGTGAACCTTGCTTTCCAGGGTGGCTGAAAATTTTCCAGCAACACAGGCCTGGTCTAACCTTGTCCAGTTATGTGAGCTCACGCAGCCTAGAGTTCTCTGGGTAGCTCTGGACCTAGTGCTGGAGGTATGATGGCGATTCATCGGGCAAAATGAATGGTTACAGTCGAGAGAGAAGTGTTTCTAGTTACAAGCCTGACCCAGTTCGTACAAGGCAGAGAACCCACAACAGCCCGCGTTGCAAAATACGAATACCAAAGCTGGCATGTGGGGCGGTGCTTTTCCACAAGTATAAACGATTTAGGTCAGGTGTGTTTCAAGTCCTTGGAATTGGAAATGCATTCTGGTATCAATCTGAGGACAAGCCCCAGCAATGACAGCCTGTCTACCACGCCCAAGCCCAACAACCCAAACTTGGCCTCTGCCCGCCCAAGCCCCAACAACCCAAACAGCCAGTCTACCCTGACCCCAGCAGCCCAAGCAGCCCGTCTACCCTGAGCCCCAGCAACCCCAGCCTGAGCACCGTCTCCCGCCCCAGCAACCCAAGCAGCCAGTTTACCTTGTTATGGCTGGTAACCAGTCTACCGCTTAATTGTATTAAACAGCTATCTACCTGCCCAGGCCCCAACAACCCAAACAACCCTACCAAACTAACCAAAACTGGCCGATCTACCAAGCCCCAACCCCAGCAGCCGTCTGCCGCTGCTTAAGCAGCCAGTTTACCCGCCCAGGCCCCAGCAGCCCCAGCAACCCAAGCAGCCAGTCTACCTGCCCAGGCCCCAGCCCAAGCAGCCAGTCTACCGCCCAAGCGCTTAATGGCCGTCTACCCGCCCCAGCAACCCAAGCAGCCAGTTTACCCGCCCAGGCCCCAGCAGCCCCAGCAACCCAAGCAGCCAGTCTACCTGCCCAGGCCCCAGCAACCCAAGCAGCCAGTCTACCTGCCCAGGCCTCAGCAACCCAAGCAGCCAGTCTACCCGCCCAGGCCCCAGCAACCCAAGCAGCCCGTCCAGCCGCCCAAGCATCCCAAGCAGCCCGTCTACCCGCCCAAGCCCCAGCAACCTGGCGTGATCACCGCTGGCCCCAGCAACCCAAGCAGCCGTCTACCGCTAAGCTAACAACTTAAACAGCCGTCTACCCGCGGCCCCAGCAACCCAGCAGCCCGTCTACCCGCCCAAGCCCCAGCAACCCAAGCAGCCCGTCCTACCCGCCCTAGCCCCAGCAACCCAAGCAGCCCGTCTACCCGCCCAAGCCCCAGCAACCCAAGCAGCCCATCTACCCGCCCAAGCCCCAGCAGCCCCAGCAGCCAGTTTACCGCCCAGGCCCCAGCAACCCAAGCAGCCAGTCTACCCGCCAAGCCCAACAGCAAACACCTGGCCAAGCCAGCGTAACCCAAAGCAAAGCTGGCATGTGGGACTACTTCCCAGGATGGTGCACATTTATTGTAGGCAGCCATGACTCTACTCAACCAAGGAGTTGCTGACTCATGGCCTGCGTTCAGCACCAGTATCTCAGAGTTTCGTGTGCACCAGTAACCTTGGATATGTAACATAAGTAGACAGAACCCCACCCAAAGCTGGTGAGGGTAAATATGCAAGTGCCTCTTTGCTAATAGTGTTTTTG
Organism: Lates japonicus; assembly: GCA_033238685.1. NCBI lineage: Eukaryota > Metazoa > Chordata > Actinopteri > Centropomidae > Lates > Lates japonicus. Next base: position 47,002 of record BRZM01001947.1, read on the forward strand.
TGTTTCTCAGTTTACTGACCTCCTCCTGGAAAGTGTCTATCTTGGCCTGGCAAAATTCAATAAAAGTACTTGAAATTTACACCCTGGTGTATGGATTTCATTTAAACTACATTGGTATGATTTTAGTGACATTGCTGGACAGAATATTCTTGTAATGTCTCTTTTAAATGTGGAGCTCTCCCTAGTTGTAGGTTTATACCCTTGGTGAAATGACATGCTGGTACTCACAGTACTTGGGTACATAAACTAACAGAAACCTGAACTTAAATTCTTCTCTAAGCGGTTTTGCTTTGCCTCCTAGTCCATTAAGCTTAGACATTTTTTGGATATTTAATGTGACTCTAATATTGTAAGATTAGTTTGGACTGTCTGACAGTTGCCACGTTCACTTACAACTTCGAATAAATTAGACAATTTAATGTTGAGAACAGATTTTCCACACATACCACTTCAAACTTTCACCTCAAGCAAACTTCACCATTTTCATACTTTCTACTGACTGCAGAAATGACACTTGAATTAAGGACTAAAACAACAGATTCCCAGCTGGAACTGAGGCATTTGCCAGTGGGTGGTCATGCTCAGAAAAAAGAAATTGAAGGCAGGCATCAAAGTCAGGAAACCGTTAGTACACTGAATCTCTGCCATAGGCTGAAATTCACAGCTGAGGGGCCTGCAGCTCAGCAAGCAGCTGCTTGTATTGCGACGAGGATGCTTTCTCAATGTTTCAGGGCTTTCTACACCATTTGCTATACTGTTTAGTATAAGATCAAGCTGGTGGAGCTGCACCCAACATTGCCAGGGCTGGGGTTTTGTTCTTCTGGTAGATCCTTGTATAAAAACTGGCAGTATAAAACTGGGAAAATGGGCCGGCTGGAATTATAACACCAGGTATGTTTCATTTACTGTTCTCCTTCAGCCCTTCTTTATTTAATCAGCTACTTGGGTGGAGAATGGACGATGATCAAAAGTTCTTTTAAGACAATTAAATTTTACATTCTTTTTCTTTCATTTCAAATCGAATCTTGATTTGACCTAGGCATCAATGTGTATGTAACAGATACAGAAAATAAGACTCAAGAAATGGAGTTCATGATGATATTCATAAAGAAATACCTTTGATCTCAACTTTGATACACATGAATCATTGTTAGCTTCTTGTCTTCTCACTTTCCTCCACTTCTTTTCTTTTAGAACAACTCCCCTTTTGCCCTCTCTCCTGATGATAGCTGTTATTAAGTCTTCTCCTCTTTTTGGGGGATAATAACTTTGGTACTGCCTTTTTGTGTACTGACTATCAGTGTGTGTGTGTGTGTGTGTGGCCTGTCAACAAAGCAGTGGGTGTCTGTGGTTAAAATAGCCGCAGCTTTGACTGTTTGAAGCTTGTGCCAGCTTCACCCATCTGAGTTCAGATCTTCCTCCAGCAGGCTGGTCAAACTCAGCAACAGTCCAGCCTCAGTGCTCCCCTGCAGGACCAAAGTACAGGTTTTCCCTCTATTTTAGAGCTTCCTGCACACATGGCTGTTCACTGTTGTGATTCGAGCATCTCACATTGTTTGTTGTTTATATATTTTAACACCAGGATCCAAATCCTTGGTTTATATTTGAACTTTCAGCAATGCCACTAAAATAACAAATATTTGAGCAACTAATTGGCTCATTTGTATAAAGCAGAAATTCGGCAGTATTAAACAGAATAACTTTCATTTATATTAGATAAGAATTTTTTACACATAATAAAGTGAAAACAAACATAAATGCAATCCATTTAATTTAAGAGGCATTTCCTAAGATGTAACTGGAGGTTCATAGCCTAGTTTTACCACTGGTGTCATCCAACTCATGAGTTCCCATGAGTTCAGAGCAACCAAAATCCTGTTAGGACTCACTGGTTTCCTGTGTGGGGACAAATCAGAGGGAATTAGGAATAAGACAGAAGTATTTCTTACACTTTAAGTCGAAGATTCGTTTTGTGGAGCTGCTCTAAGAATTAAAGAAACGTACAAACTAGGAGGTTTGGGAAATAAGAATTACAAAAGCCAATAAACCCACTGCATTAGCTAAGACGTGAAATACTCACTGGGTGGCGATGCTAGTTGCCATTTCTGAATAACCAGATCTTTGTCTCTTGAGAGACACACTTTCGAATCAGGTAAGCTTGGTGATACAGCAGTGGTTAAAGTGAAATTGTTCAGAGGAAGTATGAAGATCAACAGGATGATTCTTTTTTTTCTGTTATTTTATTTTTTATGATTTCTTTGTTGATTCCTAATTTTACTTTTATTCCATTTTCCCTTAGGATTCCATAGTACAGAATCTTAAATTCATTTTTTGACGTGTGGCCATGGTATAAATATTATAGATGTATATTCATTTACTTTTTTATTTTAAGACTTGTCATGAAAGGTGGATGAATCTTTCTTATTGTTTTTTATTTCATTTTATTTTCCATCATTTTATTTCCCCTCTGATAAAATGATAGAAATTTTTCTCGTATCAACACCTCGTTCTCCATTAAGCCAAAAAGCTTTCTCGGCTGAGGCGGGACCACGCCGGACCTAGCGGACTCTCGTTTACCCTCCAGGCGCGCTCCCGGGCCGTGTCTGCGCCTCAATAGCAGCAGGAGCAGCTCTTCGTGTGAAGTTGAACCTCTCCGGTGTTCGCGTTGTGCGGTTCCGCCGGTCACGCACCACTCCGCTCCAACGCCGTCTCCTGCCGACGCCCGGTTATCCGCTCTGGTGGACACTAACCGCCGGCTCCGCCGCTGCTTCTGTCCGTGTTGTGTGGTCTCTGTCAGCCGGGAAGCCCTGCAGCGCAGTCTGAGCGTTTTTCTTTCAATCAACGCGGGTTTATTTTCCTGTCGCTTCATTTATAACAACAGAGCTCGAGTGGACCATTTGTAATTTCCGTTCACACAGCTGAGAGAATGGGACAGTTAGCGAGGAGAGGGTGCGGCGCTGGGGGGCTCTTCAGACTGTCATAGGAACATGAAGGTACTTTGAAGGAACATTATTATTTCATCTGACTTGTGATTCAATCAATGTTACGCATGAAGCGGCGGCGCAGCTGCAGCACCCTGGTACTGTGATCCTGTCGCTTTATTGGACATTTCCGACGTAATCCATTAATTTTCTGCATTATTCAGGAAGGGTGGGAGGGGAGACAGAGTGGGTGTAACCTGTTAAACCAGCTTCATCTGACTGACAAGCAGCCACGGGCTCCTGATACGATAGAGAATATGAATGGCAGTGAGTCAGTGCTGTGTCTGAGCTTCACAGGAAACCACCAGTCTTGGAGCAAGGAGGAACAGAAACCTGCCTTGTCTTGGTTTGACTTGTGAATCTGAAGCCACAACCTGAGATGTTGTGCAGCAACAGAACAGCAACTTACATCATCAATAAATCATCACAGCAAACACTTTCCATTGCACACACATATGGTTTACAGGAACAGGAATGACCAGAGCTGCAGTGATTGCTCAGCTGATGTAGATAACTTTAGTCATTTGACCAAACATTACCTGGTTTCTCTAGCACTTTGTCTCATATGATACGTAAACTGAACATTGTTTAATCGATCGACAGAAATCAATGTAGCTGTGTTGACAGTCTCAAGTTTCTTGTTTTTTACTAAATCATAGATAAAATACTCATCAACTGCAAACGCTGGCATGAAGAAGAGAAAGCGTCCAGGCATCAGATATTAGTCTGAGACTGTTGTTTCAGACGCAGCGGGTTATTAGTCTGTGGTGTGTGTGTGTGTGTGTGAGGTGTGTGAGTGAGGTGGTCTAGCCTCAGCTGTGTTGGGGAGGGCAGTGTGTAGCCACACACCTGTTTCTGCAGTGACATATTAACAGACAGGTGGTTTTGGGTGCAGTGGCTGATTCTCTGTGGAGCCTGCCGCCCCTCTCCTCCTCATCCTGTAGTCTTTTTCTTTCTTCCTTTCCTCTCGACTAGCCTCTGTCCATCTGTCCTTCTGTCCTCCTCCTGTTTTGTCTCTTTTCCTCTTTCCTCCCTCTGCTCTTTCTCCTCCTCTTCCTCCTCCTTTCTGTCTCCTACTCTTCTTTTGCCTCTTTTCTCCCTTCTCTGGCACCATTTCTTCTCCTCATTCTTCTTTTTTTCTGGCGTCCTCTCCTCCTCTAATTCTGCCTCCTCTTCTCCTCTATAGCTTCTTCTCTACTTACCCTCTCTATTTTTGCTACTTTCTCTCCTTTCTTTTTTCTCTCTTCCTCTTTCTCAAATGTCTGTTCTTTCTGTCTCCCATCACCATTTTTGGTATTGTCCTCTTTTCTTCCTCCTATTCTTCTAATCCTCCTCTTTCTTTTTCTCCTCCATCTCCTCTGTCCCTCACCCTTCCTTCTCTTCCCTTTCCTTTCTTCTTTACTCTCTTCTCTCTCCTCTTGTTTTTCCTTACCCCATCTTCCTCTTTTCTTTCTCCTCCTTCCTTTGTCTCCTTGCCTCCCTTTCCCCTTTCTTTGTCTTCCACTTTATCTCCCCTTTCTTCCTCCTATTCCTCCTCCCTCCCCTTTGCTCAGCTTCACCTCATTTATCTTCCATCATCATCCTCTCTCACACATCTGTTCTGTTGCTTGGGTGAATGAGAAAAAACAGCCTCCCAGCCTTGTTCTCTTTACACAGGCCATGTTGTTGTTTCAGAATCTGAATTCACACCTGCGCCTTCGAACCTGTGTAGCCACTGAGGTGTCACTTCCAGACAGTGTATCCTCGTGTTTTGTTCATCAGTGCAGTGTGAGCACTGTTTCTCTAGGTGTGTCTTTTCTGCCAGTCTGTTCAGACGTAACCGATAGCAGTGCTAATGCTGAGCAACTTAATGTCACCAAGCGTCGTCAGTGCTGCGAGAATCTTAGAGCCACAAAACAAACAGAGTTAGTATTTTTCATCCCTAAACTGCTGACTGGATGATCCTTGTCAAAGAAACTTGCAGCTGATGTTTGAATTCATACATGTGACTTGCAGACATTACACAGGTTTTGCTCCATTAACGCAGCGTGTAGGTGGAGAGATTTTACTATGTCACTGTGGAGGAAACCCAGTCTGCCTGCTTCTCGTCTTTTACCACAGACTTTCCTTGTTAAAATTGCCCCTGGATTTCCCTCTGTATTATGAGAGGACAACATTGTGTTCTAGCGCCTACATTTGCTTTACTGTGATATCCGAACTAGAGGATACTGGAGGACCTTGACTCCTCATTTGAGGGACCTACTGTAACTGCACATGAATGAGACTGATTGTTTTTGTTTAAAAGCAGGTTCTGGCTGTAACATTCATCGTATACATATACTGCATATATGTGGTGTGTCTGGCTGTGCTTTTCATCATCACGTCATCATTGTGTGCTGGTTGAATTAGAGCAGACACATTACTGTTGATCCGTTTAAGTGGAACCGATCTGCATGTTTTCCCTGGAGGCCTGGCTCATCCTCTTATGCTGTGACTCTTTACACCGAAGCTACATCTGCCTTGCCTTTTACCTTTTATAGTGTTTTTCTCTCTTTTGCTGCACTAGACTAAGGTTTACTGTTTGCATTAAGTCCATTGAAAGCTGTATGTCAGCTGCAGTGTGGAGGTGTGCTGAGAAAAGCCAGAGCTGCTGCTCACAGGGTAATGATAGCCTTCTATGGAAAGTAGCTTAGGTTTGTCTAAAAGCTACTGGGTTGTTGTTGTGCTTTTGAGAAAAAACACGGAGTTAATGTTGGTAAATACTTAGTGAAGTACTACGTACAGCACTGCCTGTAAACAACCAGAGAGGAAACTCCAACACTGACCCAGTCGTATGATCACCTCACTCCATCATGGCTTCTGGGTACAGGCTGTACAAATGACCAACAGGTATAGATGATGGATGGATGGGGTTGCTAACGTTATGACAATGTATTAGTATTGAGATCGTCCTTGGAAACATCACGGAGAGAGCTGCGTGGGCTTTGGTACCCGGCCAAACGGGTCACTCTGTTTGTTTTTTATTGAGCGTGGATCTCTACTCTGTTCTCAAGTGTTTGTTACTGATGTCAGGTGAAGTTCTGGGTTTAAGGTCGTCTCAAATACTCACACAGTTATTCAGCAGAAGTGGGCCATGTTTTGAAAGAGCAAATGTACTGAGCCAGCACTTTAACAACTATTAAACCCTCACCACTGCTTCCTCCACACTGAAATATATTACAACTCGTCCTCATGAAGCTTTGAAGAATTTCTCATCATTTTCAAGAAGTTAAACAAAAGATTCAAATCAATGGGGCAGCTTGTTTGCTCTACAGACTGATATATGACCTCTTTGTTTCATTAAAAAGTGCAGGAGAACACAATAAATACACGGCAGGTTGTGTATGTTGAAAGCCTTTAAAGAAATGTATGGTTTCTCTTGCTAAGATGAGATGCTTAGATGAGAGGATTGGTACCACTCTCATATCTCTGCTGTAATATGAGCTACAGTCAGCTAGCCCTTGACAAGCTTCCTAAACATTCAAGGAAACAAAATCAGGGCGGTACTGTGGGACTGGCTTCTCTGGAATTCTAGCACAAATCACAACTTGTCATCTTCACACTTCAGTTCTTGTACTGACTTGACAAAAGAGATATCATGTGATAATAAAGTGAGTTTCAGTGAGCTGCGACTCAAGAAGGAGGGACAAGAAGAAGGAAAATAACAATATTTCCCAAAATATTTGGGTTTAATTCATCCATGGTTCTCTGAACACAGAGTGTCTCTTTGAGTTTCAACCACAGCCAGGTCTGTTTCCATAAATTAAAGTGACTGTTAAATGACAAGCAGTTTTTGATGAAGGTGTTTCCCGAACACTATCTGCAGCACCTGCCTCATATTCTCAATGATGATGTATATACATTATACATCTATAGGGATTCAGGGGCATGCGTGCAGTCACCTGAGGATTCTTTAGAAAGCAACGAAACAGATACACAGGAAATTCATATCTGGACGCAGTATAAAATATTCATCCAGGATCTTTAATTAAACAAACAGCACATTTAACCTGACTGAATCAGATTTGTGTTGTTATCTCACGATCAGCGATGGGCCGAAACAAACATTTCTCCATGCAGTGATTCACAGAGCCAAACAAACAGAGCTGCTGCTGCCGCCCTGCCGCGCCGCCGCTGCCTCCGGTTGTTACCGGTGACAATTATGTCCTCATTGACTGATGATGGATGCGGTGGCCTGCCTCGCCTCGGGTAATGAGAGAAACACAGAGAGAGAGGGGATGATAGAGTGCAACGAGGGTAATAAAGAGCAGGAAGATAAAAAGCGACAGTAGTGAGAAGAATGGAGGAAGATGGTGTGTGCCTAAAGAAAACAGATGTGTCGTTGAATACTGAGGAGAGAGAGAGAGAGAGAAAACAAATGTATGACACAGAAAATGTGTGTGTGTGTTTGGGTGAGGTTTTCATGCCGTGTGACCCTCCCTCCCTCTCAAATCCCTCTTACGTCTAAGAAACCTCTCACTGCAGCAAGCGTTACCACTGTGACAATGGCGTGGGCATCAGTCTCACAAGCAGTGGGCTGAACACTGGCTGCGCTGTTAGAGGAAGCGGCTGCGGCGTTTATTTAAGAAAGAGAGAACCGCGCCCAAAAGTGCAGCACAGGGTGAAGGTGTGTCAATGTCGGCAGGAGCAGAGGCGAAAAAAACTACGCAAGTACTTACACGGTACTTCGCACTGCGATACTCTCTACTTCAGCTCTACCGCTCACGGGCAAATATCACTGTTTACTCCACACATATGATATTGGATTACTCTGCTTGTTCGAGATAGATAATCGTAATATAATCAGATGGGTGCTGCTGTTTTGTACTCAGATATTAGCACTTCCCATCCACCTAGACCTCTTGTCTGAGTCGTCACGTCAATTGTGTTTCTGGTGTTTTGTTCCAGCAACACAATAAGACGTATCCCTCTCAGCACGGCGAGGAAACGCTGTCTGAAACACAAACACAGAATTTTGTTCTTTGGCAGCTGTAACTTTGATACAAACTCAATTTCAACTGCTGCAGACTGACGCGAGCTTTGTCCCTCTACTACATATGGCATGTGGTGCTGGCTAGTGATTATGAAACCTGTTCTTCTTTAGCTCTCACTCCGCTTAAATCATTTGAAAAGCACAGGCTCTCAGTTCTCTGTGTGAACAACTGAGATAATGTCTGTCTCCATAACTTCTCAGTTTTGTAACAAAGCATACAAACAGACAAGAAATAGTAGCCATGCAAAATCTGTACAAAAATAGATACTTTATTTCACTATTTTTATTTTACGGTTCTGATCTACAAGCCAGAATCCACCGAGTGAAACGCCTCAAGATGTTTCACTGCAGTAAAAAGCCCCACCACCCTGGGCATCAGGGACTCCTGCTGACATTAGAGCGTGCCCCCACTGCTGACCCTTTTGTGTCTTTGGCTGAGTGTCTCGTGTTTTCCTCCACACGCAGCCTACTTTCTGAACACATCCAACAGTGCCGCACTGCAGCCTCCTGGCCTCTCCAGTCTTTGTATTGGCTCACATATTGAACCCAGTCAGAGTGGACCCAAACTGTATTTGCATGCCTGGGGGCTTGTTTGGCCTCCTCTAGGCGTGCTGGGTGGGTGGGGCGTATGGATCTGTGACTGTTGATCCAAGTCTCCTGGATTTGTCCTGTTGGCTCACTGCTGGGCGTCTGATGCTCAGGATTTATATGTGTTTTGGCGAGGCAGTCGTGGGCAAAGTTTTATACAGAGGAATTTATCGTGCTTTCTGGTTGACTATGCTCACTGTATATTTATGTAAGTGTGTAGGGGCCAAATGAAACACTGTGTTTGTTGGTGGCTGTTCAGTAAAGGAAACTGTACAATGATCAGGAGTCAGGACTAGATTTGCCTGTCCTCAGTTGTTTATAGTCTGGTTCCAGTCACGGTACCTCAGTGAGGAAGCTCTCCATGACGACCATGGGTTTTTCTGGACATCCCATAATTTGCATACTTTCCCTCTCCTGTGTGGGTTCTCTCTCTCTCCAGCTTCCTCCCATGATCTGAGAACGTGGAGGTTAATTTGCAACTCTGAATGAACTGTAGGTGTGAGTGTGAGTGTGAGTGCTTGTTTGTCTTTATACTTCAGCCCTGTCAGACTGGTCATGTGTTCAGAGTTCACCCTGAAACTCTGTCTGTGGTTTCAGTTGCTGCTGTAAAGGAAAATGTAGTTTGGATGTAAAATCTCATCACTGTAATATTTATCTTCTTCTGTCTGTCTCTTCTTTCTGTACAGGGCAGTTACCCAGTCTGGGATGACTTCATCAGCAAGGCCAGCAAACTACAGTCACAGCTCAGGTAACACACACACACACACACACACACTTACAGAAAGAGAGAGACTGATTGTTCAATGTGAGAAATCGTGTGTGATGAATGGACAAAACACCACGTTGACAACACATTTTAAAACACTGGTAAAACACAGACAAAGAAAGAAACACAGTTGCTAATAACAGCACATAGCTCCTCTTTGTGTGTCTGTGTTCCAACACAAAAGGCTATGCTAGTTGTATTAGCATTTGCAATGTTAAAATAGAAATAAACATTTAATCTTATCTTTGATGCTTTGATCAGTTTTCGGTGTCTCTGTGTTTGTAGCTCGTTTATGCAGCGTTTGTGTTGTCGAACTGATGAATGTACTCGTTCTTGTTTTCCTCAGTCGCAGTGTGTTAATCTGTCTCCAGCTCCATAGTTAACACACAGACAGCTCTTATTACCCTACATGTGAAACTTCGTGTGCAGAAATAGCCCTGACCAACACACCAACCGCACCATGAGATTAAAATAAGCCAGACCCAAAAATCTTTGTCTTTACGTGACTGATGCTCATCTGTAAATCGACTCTACTGCCCAAATTCAGATCTGCTGTCCAATAAGTCAGTGGTTCCCAAACCTTTTCTGACGTGCTCCTGTTTGGAAACCAGCAAAATCACCCAGTCAGTTAATTCCAGGCTGAAAACAGCTCTTTGTAAACCTGTAGATACGTTCATCTTTTCCTGCAGAGTTTGTTACAGTGAGACGTTATTTCATTCCTCTTTAATTGAGGATAAACACCACCACTGATATACAAACTAGCATTGATTTTGTTCTATTTGTAGAAATGTGTGCGCTGGTAGTCCACACAAATACACACGTGTTGAGACTCTGTACAAACCTGAGCTCATGAAAATCCAATCAGTCTGCTTCATTAAGTGTTTAAATGTCAGGCACACCTCTCCCATTCTGTCGCCTTGTCCCCAACTCTGTGGTTCACTGGCTTTACACACACACACACACACACACACACACACACACACACCATTGAAGGTGTTTGCACGCACAAGCCACATTACAGGAAGCGTGTGCACATAGTGCAAACGCTACATGAACCTTGCCATCATGAGCATCGTTCCTGCTACCTCAGCCATTACCACCCCACCAACACACACACACACACACACACACACACACACACACACACACACACACACACACACACGTGCACAACTCAATTAACCTTCTGTGGCTGGCAGAGATTAATGATGCCACCATAAAGTCATTATCAGTGAGATGGATCAGCAGCAGCCTCCAGAGATTCTGCACTGGGCCAGAGGTCACCAGAGGTCAAAGCTGATTACAAACACTCTGACTGCATCTTTCCTTCCTCTTCCTCACCCTGCGTCTCCACACACAGTGTTTGCCTGGGTGCTTTGGCATTTCAGGCTCCACTTATGTACACAGGGTTAAAAGAACAAACCTTTGGTTATGACAGTTTAGCCCATCAGCTATGAATCACATCGCTGCCAAAACACACTGTCCAAAATACATCAGACCTTCCAGGCAACCACTGCTGCCAGTTCAGGTTATTTCACCACGAAAATCAACTTGCAGGAACTTGAAATTCACTTGAGAAGATAATTCAGTTTGTGAAAGAGTTCAGGGATTGTTTTCCTTTGTGGTTCATTCAAGTTCTTCAGGGAAACAATAAAAATGTGAATCATCTCCTGTCCAAAAAGATTGAGTTTTATTTGCTGTTCCTGCACTACAGAGGAACTTTGACCAAAAACCAAAGAGTGACTGCACAGTCACAACATGGCTTTTAATCCAAATGTATTAATGCAAGTTCAATATCAAGTGTCACAGCCAAACTGACAAAACCAAACTGAAATAGGATGTGATGTCAAGATACATGTGGTAGAGCATAAAGCACACATGTAAAACGTTTACATGTGATCTTTTGCAGCCAATCAGTGGAGCAAAAATTCCAGGAAAATACAAAGTAAAAACCAAATTTTAAACTAATATTTTTTAGGATATTTCCCTGTAAGCCAAACATTTCTCTGTTGTGTTTCCCAGGACGACGGTTGTGGCCGTAGCAGCTTTCCTGGACGCCTTTCAGAAGGTGGCCGACCTGGCAACCAACAGCCGAGGTAGGATAGAAACGCGTGTGTGTGTGTGTGTGTGTGTGTGTGTGTGTGTGTGTGTGTGTGTGCTGTCTACTCGTTGGTTTGAAGGTGTGATGAGCACAGATCAGTGATCAGCTCTGTCTTGTGATGTTTGGTCCTCGCTCACAGAAACAGCAGGACGTCTCAGTGCTCTGTGTTGTTATTGTTGTGAAGCAGTTTGCACGTTTTTCTATTGATTTTGTACTTTTCCATTATTGACTAATGATCAGAGGTGGCTGTCTTCCCGATCACTGGACTGGGACATCAATAGAGGTTGCTTCCTGGATTGATGAAATGAGGCAGGAAGCCTCGATGGGCAGATCAGTTTGGCTGTGTGTGATCGTTTGATGTTGTAGCTCTGATACAGAGTTCAGTATTTATCTCAGCAGTAACCTTTGTCATGAATCCTGTGTGTTTAAGGTTGACTGTGTGTGTGTGTGTGTGTGTTTAGTGTGTGTAGTAGTGTGTGAGTCCACAGTGCTGGATGTAGGCCAGCCTCCTGTCGTGGCGATTCGCTGTCACAATGACAACAGTGGCCGAGGAAACAATCAGTCACTGCCACGATGATTCTAGGGCTGTGGGTCACAGCCACTCTGTAATTGACTCGTGTGTGTGTGTGTGTGTGTGTGTGTGTGGTGCACTGGCTGTTACACCTGGAGCAGTGTGTAGTAGTGGTTTCTCTCTGCGGAGCCACACCCACACACATGTTCGACCTCCTCCTCCTCTGCTGAGCTCCTCACACCTCAAACCAACAGAAAATCCTTTGTAGGCCTGATCAGGTTTCTGGCTAAAATGATAATCACAGTGGTTCTGCTCAGTGTTGAGAGCAAGTCACATCACTTTTATTCAGATGGCACATTATAGACAGAGAGATGTTACAGCTGTCTGTGGCTAAAAGCTCAATTTGTCAACGTAAAGCTTTACTCTTGTTTGAGCAGTGCACAGTGAGTCAGCTCTGATAGATGCGTTGAATTATTGAATTTAATAGGTCCCAGTCTGCTCAATTAGAGAGGGAAGCAGTGTTTGAAATTGGGGGGTGGTGGTGGGGGGGTGTTTGGGGACTAAACAGATAAAATGAGAGAATAGAGGGAGTTTAAAAACACAGAGATGATGATGTGCAGTGGAGGAATAGATGAATGGATGGCTGGAGAGAGGAGGAGGTAGAGGAGAAAAGATAGAGGGCAGATGGTGATGGGGGAGAGAGAGGGATGATGGAAAAGATGGATGGAAAGGGGGGGAGGGAGGGAGGGAGGCTGTTGGCTGTCATGTCCAGCCGGCTGCTGCTGCTGGTGCTCATAGCAACAAAATGGAAATCACTGCAGGATTCAGTCTGAGCAACAGAACCAATGTCTTCCTGTCTCATCGAGTCACATTTAGAAACAGACTTTATTTACCTCAGTGACAAAGAACCAGACGGCCTTTTATCTCTAATTCTCCCTCGTGTTCACCTGTTGTCTTGATAGATTCAGTGTAATGTACATTTTGGCAGCAGTCGTGTCACCCTCACCGCTCTACTGTGTCTTTCTAACAGACGTGGTGTTTTCATTCACCGGACATTAGCAGCTGCGAGTGAATAAAACACACACAAAGGCAGGGCTGGAGGACTGTTGATTTGAAAAATGTGCAGGAAGTGTTTGTGTTTCATTCGCCCTGTGAGACGCAGTAGAGAGCTGCTCCTTTAACATTTCAGTTCCCAGTTTATTTGCATTCTGCTGCCACGTAGTGACGCAGCCTGCCAGCAGAAAATCAACAGAAAATTATTTGTGGGACTGATTATGATTATGGCTGAAGTGATAATCACAGTTGTTCTGCTCAGAGTCGAGAGCAAGAATAAGTGTTTCTTGCCCTCCTGCCACAGGAAGTTTCCTCTTTGGTTGGTGTGAGCGGCGACAGAACAGATGCAAACAGTGTCTGAAGTGGACGACCGTCTTATCGTATCCAACACACACACACACTGTGGAGATAAGGCACAGTGGGTGTCCTCCTTTCTCTACCTGACTCTCTAATTGTTTGTTTGTGTGTGTGTGTGTGTGTGTGTGTGTGTGTGTGTGTGTGTGTGCTGGTCTGTGGTTGCCGTAGCAACCTGCTGCCAGTGAGGATTTGGTTCTTAACGGGCCGGTGAGGGGCGGCGCTTTGACAGGGGCCTCGTCCATATGTCAACACCTGGTAACTGGGTCGGACAGAGGAGGAAGAGAAGGAGGAAGAGGTGGGAGGAGATAAGAGGGTGAAATAGAAAGTGAAAAGAAAGGAAGTGCAGGGAAAGGAGGTGTGGCAGAAGAGAGGAGAAAAGAACTGAGTTTGTAGGATGAAACAAGAGGAGAGAGGAAAAAAATAGTGCAACAGGAGGGAGGAAGAGAAGGAGAGATAAAAAGAGGGAGAGGAGGCAGAGGATGAAGTCAAGAGGATGAGGAAGGAAGGCACCCACAGAGGAGGTAAACAGCATCATGGTGCGTTCACATGCAGCTGGGAAAAATCATATCACAGACTTAGTCAGCTTCCAAATAACTCTGTTTGCAAGAAACATCATTTTCATGGTGTACATGTGGAGCTGTACCAGAATCAGTTTTAGTAGATGCTTTGAATTTTGTTAATTTCCTTCCTTAATTAAGTTTTTTCTCATCTAATATTGTTTTGGTTTTATTATTGTCATTAATACTCTTCACCTAGAACTGAGGAATACATCCAGTGCACCTGCAGAGCTGCTTGCTCACACTAAACCCCTACAACAGCCGACATGTCATGTCTCAGTGAGAGAAATTTGACACAAGCCTTGGTTTGTAGACGTTTTTTCAGCCAACTGACAGGATGAGGTTTAAATCAGGATCTGAATTAGTCAGTCGACATCATTTAAGTCATTTTTCAGGTATAAATCAGCAAATTTCACAGGTTGCAGCTTCTTAACTCTGAGCATTTGCAGTTTTTCTGTGGTAGTAAAATTAATATCTTTGGCTTTTGGACTGATACAACAAACTGAGCAATGGAAATATGTTAAATTGCCCTCTGGCAAATTGTATAATGATGAAAATCATCATCAGTTAATTAAATGTTTACTTTTTGTTGTCTCACCTTGTAAAGTTTATGGAAAATCCTTGAAACTGACATGAGGAGGAGAGTGGAGACTGTGTTTTCCACTTCGATCCATCTGCTCAGAGACTGACTGGCAGCTAACTGCAGTAAACTGAGGTGGATTCTTCATATTCCCACTTCAGTCACGTGCTGTTGGAGCTTCTGTATCCTCTCAGCAGCCTAACTGCTGGCTGTAAAAACTACAGTAGCCAGATGTTATTTTCAGGTTAAAACATTCCCACCATGTTGTGGTGTTTGCAGTTAAACTGTGTGAGTGGAGCTGCAGCATATGGAGCTGATACGATAAAAACTCCCACTGCTCCTGTTGAGCTGCAAATTACAGCACCTGAACTGGTTTCCAGCTCCCAGTAAAGACAGATACCAGCATCATCTAGAGTTCTGCATAATTTAATCCACGTTTGATCCAAAATCCATTCACAGTGAATGAATGTCTCTGACCACAGTGATCTCTGGGACTTTACTCCACTTCTTTCCAGGAGCTGCAAGAACTTTTTCAGCGAACTTAAAAAGTTCAACACTGTGTGTGGAAAAACCGTTCATCTTGATGATCGTAAACATGATGTGTAGCTTTTAGCAGATGATGTTCACAAAGCAACAGAAAGAAGAGAGTAAAGTACAGTGTGTGAGGAAGCTGTAAACCGCACAGAGCTTGTAAATATGTTCTGTTTCAGACAGACTGTGGTGTAGTGAGTCCCTGAGGAGGCTGCTGCAGTCAGTGTCCGCAGTGGCAGTGTGTGTGTGTGTGTGTGTGTGTGGGTCGAGTCTTCAGCAGCACACAGATGGCCCTCCTTTGGCAGCTCATCATTTAATGATATCATCTCAGGCGCAGGTGAGTGATGTCATATCTGCAGTGTCCACTCGCCAGTTTTTAGGATTTTCATTTCAGGTCAGATCGAGGTGCAACATTCAGACACTGACTTCTCACAGAAAACACACACTCAGCAGTTTTCACCCTTAAAACGGACTGTAAGAGTCTGTTTCCAGATGTTGGGGAGTTGAATGAAGCCTTTGGTGTCTCCAGAGCTGAGTGAGGTCTGATCGAGTCATGTCGCTACAAGTTTGATAAGTGAAAACATGTGGCTGTGGAGTCAGGAAGACGTGAGTTCACAGACTCCTGTAGCTCTCTGATCAGCTCCGCTCCAGGCTCCAGGCTCCAGGCTCCAGGCTCCAGGCTCCAGGCTCCAGGCTCCAGGCTAACGTTAGCTGTTACCAGGATAACGTACCTGACTCTCCCACCACACTGTCGGTGGTTGTGTTGCATCGTAGGTGCAGTGCAGTGCTAAATCAGTGGTGTGAAAAAATCTCTTTAACGTGCAGAAAGTTCTCCTAATGAACTTCTTCTCAGAGAGTGTTTTTCAGTTTCCAGCCTTCGGTTGGTTGATATTAATTTATATTTATTCTCAGCGGACGTCCTTTATGGCAGCAGCAGAGGTTTCTGGGAGATTTGTGACACAACTTGAGCTCCTCTCTTATTGGCTGAAATGCAAAGATGGCTGGAGATGCAGTGTTGTATGTAGAGTTTGTGATGTAAGTCGTGGACATCCGTCTGTACAGTCACACATCTGACTGAGCTCAGACACTTTGTCCACCTCTGTTCCTCTTTTATTTACATGATACTTGTCTTTGTTTTGTTTCTCTCTCTGCTCCCTGCCTGGTTTATCTTCCCTCATGATTCTGCGTACACACTGTAGCTACATACAACATGTGCCCCCATACTTCAGGGTCCAGTAGGAAACTGGAGTTTCACTGTAAGTTGCTGCTTAACTTAAAACAAATCCTAACAAGAGTACAATAAATTTGATGACTTCTAGTGACAAGTAGCCAGTAATGAAAAGGTCAGAGGTCACAGCAGCCTGAAATGTAAAATGATCTGTTATATTTTAGATTGTTAGAAGCAGAACTTGATCATAGATGAAATCAAACTGGTGAGGATCAATATTTAACAGGGTCCAGGACCAGAATCTTCCCAAAAGGTCATGAGATATCTGTAAAATTAAAAATGAATGCATTAGTGAATATGCACTTTCACCTAGTTCATATTTTATTTGTTGAGTTATCATATATTCACACATGAAAATGACTAATGTCCTCTGCAGGCCACTGTAAGTAATATGTGGAGATTATTGTACATTCACTCAGATTTTTGAAATGCCAAATTATTAGGAAATTACAGACGAGACCAAAAAATCTGCAGGTTGTGTTTGTGGAAACAACCAAAACCACAAACATTTGTGCCCAATAAAGAGATTTTTCTTCAAAATAAGTGGCTCCCAGTTTCAGGCAGTGGAAAGACAAATCTCAAGCAATTTATTACACGGCTCTGTAACGTTACCCACAAAAAGAAAAAACACCCTAAAAAAATCAAAGGGCCAGAAAAAGTCAAAGTTGTACCAGGATCAGAGTTTAATTTAACAGACATCACAGGACATATTATCCTAAGGAGGCTGATGTCAGAAGCTTAAACTGGACCGGAGTCAGGAGGTTGAAGTTACTGTAAAACCAAACTCTCCGTTCTTCTGTTCCAGCTCCAGATTCTTCATCCCACCAGCCGAGTCACAGCAGTCTCATATATCTGAGGTTTCTCCACCGCTGAGGTCAAACGTTCACAAACACAGGCCGTGACATGTCACTGCTTATAACAGTAATCACTACTTTTATTTACTCCTGTTGCTACGAGCCTGCCTGCTCACGCCAGTTTGATTGAGAGGGAGCTTAGAAAAATTCAGAGAAAACATTTGTAAATTCTTGAACTCCATGCATCTCCTGCAGATAACCTCCTGCAGCGCTGAAGACGTTCGCCATTTTTTGCTGAAAGACCCTGAGAATGATCTAGTGAGGGCTTTTTTTAATAGAAACATTTAGTGGTGATGTTTAACAATTACAAACCTGTTGTAGAGGAGGAAACAGACTAGTTTCTTCTACCTAATGAGTGGAGAAAAATCCCAGAAGGAAAATGGGTTTCCTTAAAAAAATAAAATGCTGCAGATTGATCAGAGAGAATTAGGTAAAACTACAACTTGTTTGGATTTTTCCTTTCCCAATAACAGTGTTGGGTATTTGTCATCTTATCAAGGTCTAACACTTCTTAAATATTTTCAAAAGGACAAATGAAAGTCAAAAAAAGAGTCTTGGAGTTGTGGTCTTTTCTGGACAAAACCAATCATAACTTGCAGTGAAAATATTCTTGTACGAAGTGACGGCAGTGAAACCTCTTTCTTCATGTTTGTGAAGAAAATACAGTACATGGCTGTTTCATGCGTTAATGGTGGGAACTGTTAGGACCAATGAAGCTGCAGTGGTAACACTGGTTCACACTGGGCTAGAGACCAAAGCCAGACTCGCGTGCTACAGCCCTACCCAGAATGTCCTGGGTCTTCAGAGACTCAGAAAGGGGCTCAGAGTCTTTTCAGCAACACTGATGGAGCAGAAATCTGGTCAGAGATTGAACCTGCACCAGGTCTGAGCTGAGGAGTCTCTCAGTGTCTGAATTTTAAATCTGATCATAAGTCAGTTTTCCAGGTGTTCCTCGTCACGTGTGCTGTTTAATGTGAGAGCAGAGCTGAAGTGACTGCCAGCAGCAGCAGCAGCGGCAGCAGTGTGTGGTCTTAAAGGGCCTCATTATGGTATGGCATCGCCACGGCAACAGCAGCAGCTGCCTGGTTTGACGTCACGTAGAATGTGATCCTCTGTAAGAAACACACACACACACATATTATCACACACATGGAGCGAGTGCAGACGACCGTGTAGACTTACTGTACATCAGTTAATGTACATGAATGAAGCCTCCAGTTAAACACCTGCTCCTGCACAGCTGGGGCTGGTTGATGCTTGGTATACTGGCACATTTTTTTATTTCAATTCAAGCATTGGTTTGGAAATTTTGTGTGGAAGTGGAAAAAAACTTCACATGCTTCTATTCAAGATTTCTCTAAACCATAGACTCATAAAACCTTTTTAAAACATGCTGAATAATTTCAAATCTTTAAATTAAATGAGTCTGTTTTTCGTTGTTTTTGAAAAGGTGACATTATCATTTGTAATCATTACTGAGCGTTTATCATCAGATGTTTGGTAGTTCGCGTTCATGCATAAACATCTTGGAATTTGATGGTTTTAAATGACAAGCAACCAGTAATGAAAAAGTCAAGTCAGGTCACAGCAGCCCATGGATGAGTATCTTGGAGGAGGAACTAAACAGGGGTGGGTAAGAACACTGAGACAATCCTGAGAACATGTTGGTTTCCAAATCTCTGCCAGAAAAAAGAGTTTTGCCTTAAAATTTTGCAAGTCAATACATAAAAAGTCAAAGTAAAAACAAGAGAGAAGGAAAAAATAAAATATGTTCAATTGGAAAGCACAAAGCACTTTGTTTACCACCACATCAGACCAGATGACTGGTGATAATCCTTCATTTCTCATAATCCCACAGCACAGTGTCTGTACCAGGTCTGTACTGTCCCCACACAGGACTATACCTGGTGTCTGTGTGAGTCAGCCTGAGGGTGTGTTTGAATTATTAAGCAGGGTACCCAGCAGGTGAGACTGTGTGTGTTCTTTTCATCTCCTGCACAAACTGCGTCTAATTAGTTATGAGGCCCCACCCATCTGAGGGAGCATCAGAGGGAATAACTGAGTGCTCCCTCTGCAGGTCTGGACTCGAGCGTTGTGCAGGTCTCTGAGGAGGAAGATGAGGAAGGAGGGGTGGATTTGCCTCACGGGCGTAATAGAGATTCATTATTTGTAGAGTTTGGTTTTATCATTGAAAGAAAGAGTCAGACTTTGCTTATTCTGTATTTTCACATCCATGTCGAGATGAGTGGAGAGGACAGAGGGAGTGAGGAAGACCTTAAAAAGAAAAGAGAAGAAAGAAAAACATGAAACGGAGAGAAGCCAGTCGTAGGAGACGGGTAGCGTCTGTCCCTCCAGAGAGCGGCGGTTGTGGTGGTGACCAGCAGGAGGTCAGAGCCATTTGTAAAGGTTGAGCGGCTGTTAAATAATTCACCGCTGCAGAGATGAACTCTGTGTACCTGCTCCTCTCTGTCACTCAGTCTCCAATAACTTCATCTAATCCTCCTGAACTCAATCTGTAGTCTTACTCCATCACCTTTCCATGTTGTTTTATGGTATCCACTGCAGTATATTTGATGACTCTGACTCTGAGTCGGTAGAGACCAAAGATGGAGCTTAAAAAAGAGTTAATATTAGACTTTAGGATGCGACACACTTTTCTCCCACGTGTTTGACCGACAGTAAACTCTTCACTGCAGAGGCTGAACATTTTGTAGAAAACACAGACTGGTTTTACCAAATGAGTGCTCGTAGAGCTTTGGCAACAAAAACCTGGCACATGTATCCTAGTAACCCCCCCCCACACACACACACCCCGGCTAACTAGACGACTGACGACTGCTGGGCAGAGGTGAGAAATGTCCTAGACAGGAAAAAACCAGGTTCCTCTGGAGGTCTGTGGGAGGGGCATGATGTGCCGACGGTTAACAGTTGGTTTACATGCTGGCAGAGAAATAGTGGTGTGTGTGTGTGTGTGTGTGTGTGTGTGTCTGATGGTGGTGTGCGTCTCCCCATCTCCAGGGAGCAATGGGAAGATCAAAGTATGTCTGGTTTAACAGACGACAACCAATCAGTGAAGAAAGAGATCTGCCCGAACAGGCTCTGGGTAGTTAACACACACACACACACACACACACACACGCACACACACACACACACACACACACACACACACACACACACACACACACACACCTGAGTACCCAGGCAAAATCACCACTGTCAACACAGACCTCCTGCACAGTTCATTACAAACACAACATGCACACACACATGAAGCTGTCATTAAATTTCTGTCATGTGCGTCTGTCAGCTAAAATGATATATTAACAGTTTAATGCAGCATTAAAGGAACAGTCAGTGTGTTTTATTGAAATCTGCATCTTTAGATACAGGAAATAAAAGCCTGTTTTACAAACACTGAGAATCAGAATCAGAGCTAAATAACTGATGTTAATCTGTGACAGTGATAGCATGACAAACATGTCAGCAAATGTGTTGCTTATGTGCACATACAGCAGTTAAAGAGGAGCAGTGTTTATGAGGAGTGGTGCTTGTGTCCAGTCTTCCCTCTGTGTTATCTCTGTGTTTGGTCTCCTCCACCTCCTGACGGACGATTCTGTCTCTTCAGCTGCTAAATGCTCCACTATGTTCACCAGCTGCTTTCTTTTATGATATTACAGTGCAATCAATTCACAGCCTGTTCTCTTACTAAGTCAGTGTCTTAGAGGAGAAGTTATGAGCCTTGTTTGTGTCGAGCTGCAGGACTTCACCTCCTCCATCATCAGTTTGGGAGTTTGTTCTTTTTCAAACTGAAGAGAAGAGACTGGCAGACTGTTGCTTTTCTCCAAGGAGTCTTTAATAGGATGTAGTAATCAGCTGTGTGTGTGTGTGTGTGTGTGTGTCAAACAGCCTCAGGGTCTTCTGAATAGATTACAGCTCATTAAACAGCAGACGACCAACACAAGCTGGACTGCTTCAGCCTGTGTGTGTGTGTGTGTGTGTGTGTGTGTGTGTGTGTAATTAATGTTAAGTGCTTTGCCTTGTGTATATGAAGATAAGGTAGAGCTACAAAGAGACACTTCACCCACTGTGACAACTCACTGTTATTATCTCCGTCTGTTTGAATGTCTTCCTTTTTCTCTGCACACTGAAAGCTTTTCTTCTCTGCGCTTTAGTAACTGCTGTTTACTGTCAACATGTTGTCTTGGCTTCTCTGCTGCACAGCTCTGCTGCTGCTGATAATTACAGTAAAACCTTTCAGACACTGACACTCTTTGTTTTGCATGAATCATTGCGAGATGATTTAATGATGAAATAATGAAAATACACAAACATCTAAACATGGCGACGCATTCACCCGAACACTTTCACACACAACTCTTCGCTCCTTGTAAACCTTTAGTTTACATACACAGTGTTTCAAGTTGTGATAATACAACTACAGATCTACAGAGATGGACAGTTGTTAAACCAGAAACAGACGTCACATCACATCGTCATTTTACCTCACAGAACACAGGAGCTGCTGGTCTGTTGCTGCCTCCTTGGTTAGCTTGTTTGTGTTATTGTGTCTTTCAGTGGTGGAGGAGGCATTGAGATCCTTTAAAGGACGACACAGTAACACAAACAAGCTAACAGATTGAGACGGTGGTGTTTCAGTAGCTCCTGTGATCTGTGGCATAAAATTCCTCTTTTTCGTCAATGGAGCCTGGTGTCTTTGAGCCCAGTGATAAAACAGCTGCTTCTGGTTACACAAGGATCTCTTTGATACAAAAACCCTTGTAGAAAACTGCAGTTTTGTGCTCTTAAGGTGACTGGTTGTGTCTGTTTGTGCTGCGTTTTAACTGCAGCGCAGGATGTGTCATCGTTTTCAAACAGCCAGCGAATGAAACAACCTGAGCAGCATCAGCGTCTTTACAGGCTAGGTCCAAGTCTGAGGTGGCACAGGCTTTTAGCGTTGAGATACAGGGCCAGCTCTCTGGCACACACACACAGAGCAGTGGGTGTACACAGTCAGCCTGCCAACGCTTTCAGAATACAGATTAGTGGTGAAATAAGAGCTCTGGTTTCGCTTGGGGGGGGGCTGGCACCAGCTCGGGTCAAACAAATCAAACGCTCACTTTACTTTGTTTTAGTCTCAGTTCAAAGAGTGTGTGTGTGTTGGCTGAAATCTGTCAAGGCTGCGGACGATACTGTTGGATTTGTTTTAAAATGTGGAGATTAAAGAGCGTCTGATATCAACAGGATCTTGTTTCTGCATTCCTGTTCCTCTGCAGATCGAAGCGTGTTTCCACCCGCCTCACGTGTGTGTGGTCAGCCTTCGTTAAGAGTGCGTGTGAGGGGAGTAACCGAGCAGTGTGTGAAAGGCCTGATGGCTGAGGGAGGCTGGTTCGTCTCCGTGTCCTCCTCTGAGCTGCTCTGTTTTCCCAGCTGTCAGAGGAGGAGAAGTAACCGAGCCGTTCACCTCGATCCATGAATATCTCCCCAAATATTCATCCCCTGCTCCTCGGAGGACGATTAATCTGCTGCTGGCAGATGACAAGACAAGTGATGCTGCAGTTTATTTGTTTAACTATTTTACCCTAAAATCTCAGCCTCAGATTCACGGTGATGGTTCACTGACCTGTAACAGGGAGAATCATCACTCCCTCTCTGCTCCCTGAACACCTGTTGTGTCTCTGTGTAACTCTGGTTCTTCAGGTTCGATCTCCCTCTGACTGAGTGATGGTCACCAGCTTAAACTGCTGGAATCAGACCCAGAGAGTTCAGACTGATGCTGAACTGGAGATCAGTTTAAGAAGTCATTAAAAACCAGCGTTCATCTCTGACATCCAGGAAACTGACGGAAAGATCAAGACTTAGAAACAGTTTTGGTGTGCTCCAGGAGCCGGGAATCATGGGTAATATACACCGTGTTTTAGTCCAGTGAATGAGGCTATGCAGTCGGAGCTCTGGTTCATGGCTGCAGAGGGCGCTGCCATTAGACTCAACAAAGATACGATCTGTGTTCTTTACCTGCAGCCTCCCCTGGGTTTCTGCAGCAGCTCACTGAGCCGAGGTCAGAGCAGCTGACTGGAGAGCAGCTGTCTCACTGCCCGTGATTGACAGCTATCACTGCCTGTGACAACCCTGTCCCTCCCCCAGGACACCAGCTATAACAGTAACAGGTCAACAGATACATGGGCAACATGTACAAAATCTGTCCCCTGAAACAAGACTGATCAGTGTGAGCAGCTCTTCCAGGCAGAACGATCCTCCTCACCTGTTCAGTGAGGAGACAAACATTCAAACATTAACCTGCACTGAAGACTTTTAAAACAAGTCGTTGTAAAATGCTGGTTATTGAGGCTCATCCATCAAGTCAGAGATGGGGCGACACTGACTGTCCGACACCCGAGAGTAAAACCCAACAGCAGCAAACTGATCCATCGCTCTAACTCCAGGACGTAATCAGAGAGGGGAGATATTCACAGGAATATCCACCTATTTAAAGAATCTACTGTAAACCCCCCCCAACACCACACACACACACATACACACACACACACACACACACTCTGGCAGAAGGAATCCTAAGACTGCAGCCTCCACTGCCAGGCATCTCTGGCCTGCTCCCCTCCCTGGTTCTGTGTGTGGTATTCCTGGACCGTACGACCCCGTCGCCCCGCAGGAGCTGTAAGGAATTCTGTTTACTCCTCTAACGGGACTTGCCAAAAACTCCCACCTCCCTCTGGCTGTAACCTAGTTAAAGGTGAATGCCAACAAGTGTTTAAATGTGTGTGATGTGACGGGGACGGAGACATTATCACCCAGTTAAACTTTACTTTAGCATTTCATTTTGCCTCTATGGCTCATATTGTCTTGTGGAGCCAAAGACAAACAGAAACGTTTCATTGCTTCATACTGACATTGTGAGAATATGACTAATCGATGTTTTTAGCCTGAGAGGTGAAATCCAGGGTGAAACAGCCCGTCTGTCCCTCACTGCAGATCATGACTCTTACTGCTGAGATCTGTCTCTTCTCCTGTGCTGCATCTTTCTTCTTGAAAGCAGTTGCTTGTTGCAGTGAAGTAGTTGAACAATTCACACATTCTCACACTTTAAAAAAACACTTCTATTCATCGTGGAGGAGTTCGTGTTAAATATGGGTCGATGTTTGCTTTAGGGAAACAGCGTCTTACTCGGTCATCTCTCCTCACAGCTGAGCTGAACGTGACCTCTCCGACGTGTCGCTAATTAGCTGTAAGTTGGTGTTTCGTGCCTCTGCATTAAAGAGATTGACGGCAGCGGCACAGCGACACCTCTGCTGCTTGTTGACACGTGAGACAAATTGAAGTGGTGGAGTGACCTTGGCTATATGGAGAGAGAGAGAGAGAGAGAGATGCTGACTGATGCAACCACCAGGCAACACTACGCAGCTGTTTTAACACTGACCATCACCTGACTGGTTTAGCTCTGCCAGGCGACAGCAGGCTGTGACATCCAAAGTTTTTAGTTATGCTTATTACATGCAGACATTTTTCCTCTCTGTTGGTTTTTGTAGAGCACATATAGAAAAGAGCGTCACCTACAGAAATATCTGACAGATTTTAACGTATGTTTCATTTTATCTTCTCTTCCACCCTCCCGTCTTCTCCTTCTCCTCTAACGTTTCCTCCCATCTGTCCTCTGTGCTTCCTTCATCCTCCTCTTCCTCTCCTCTCCTCTCTCCTCCCTCATGCACCAGTTCTCAAAAATAGCTCTCCAGTCATAACCTCCCTGTAGCAACAAGACAAGAAATATTGTCTCGTACTACAGGACAGTGATTTACTGCCTGTCCTGCTAGGCCACTGTGTGTGTGTGTGTGTGTGTGTCTTCAGCTGCTCCGGTTCCTCAGCCCAGTTCCCCCAGTGTTCGTGTGGAGCGGCTCCTCCTGGGGGAATGTGACGGCTTGAGTTCACATCCCAGTCGGACGGAGGGAGACAGGCTTTAAATTCCAGTCTTAGATTCCAGGTCACCTACTGTTCATTGTAGAGCTCGACAGCACGCTGACGCACGACACCGTCCTCTGGTTACAGCGTCGAGAGCTCTGAGACGGTGAGGTTATCGTCTCGGAATAATCGCTCTTGATACTCGGTGTGGGTTCGATGCAGTCATTTTCCTGATTTGGGAATTACACGCTGAGAAAATAAAGAAATGTCATCGACACTTTACCCTCTGACGTGAAGACCCTCGAACATGGTGCTCAGTCTCACTCATTTGATTCTCAAGGTCATTCAGGGTAGTGGAGTAATGTGTGTGTTCAGACTGAGCTCAAAGCGAATTTGGCAGTGCAGTTGGATATAGGTCGACGCAGACCTGTCAGGAGTCACAGCTTTAGTCCCGAGGAACAAATTTGTCACAACTGGAGGGAAAATTTGTGCTTTTCCCAAAACGTAACGAGCACACAGAGACGGGGGGGAAGGTGCAGGTCTGGAGGGAAATACGAGGAAGTTTTTACACAGAGACATGTTGCCTGAACAAATCAAGGAAGAAGTTTTCTTCGTCTTCAGTTTGAACACACCTTTAGACAGCGGGAGCAGCTGGCTGTTAGATAAAGACAGATGCGAGGGGTGATCGAGACGACTGAGCTTCTTCTTCATCTCCTCGTAGTCGTCTGAGGGGTCGAATCAGGTGAACAGGGCGGGTGTTTGACGAGTTTAAATCAACATTCAGTGGATGGCTGCACTTATTGTTTGATCAGTTCCTTATTTCAATCATAATTCTGCCGATTGTAGACAGAATATATTTAGACTAAGTTCTTATCTGGCAGCTTGTGTTTGGACGACTTTTAACATCTGAGAGCTTTGGCTCTTTTGTTCAGTGAAAACACGGTTTTTATGGAAAGATGAGATAAGCCTATTCCTCAAAGTATCTCTGCTGAAAAGCTGTTTATCATTTTGGCAGAAGTTACTAAAGATTTTGAAGGAGGCCCAGCTCTACTTCACAGAGGCATTTTGCAGATTTCAGCTGCTCTGTTAAACCATCGCTCATCCAAGGAAGGCTGAGCAGAGGGTGGCTTCTCTATTTCTATCCCATCCTTTATGCTTTATGTTCCAACATTCAGTGTTTCCCATATGTTAACATGTTTTGAAATTCAGTTGGGAGGACATTTTTTAATGAACTATGAAGCCAGGAAGTCTTTTTTTAACATTAAGATTTTATGGTGAACTGGTTTTAATAGAGATTTCATGGTGTCTTTCAAAAGTAAAAGTCTGATCACAGTTACATTGCCCCAATATCAGCTCTAATTCGTATCTCTTCTTCTCACCGTTTTGATGTTTGACTAATGGCTCGTTTCCTGCACTTTGACGTGATCAGGACTTCCTCTGAGGGGATGAACGGCTCGTGTTGGGCCTCACATGCAGATGAGCTGCTGTGGAGCCTGGAGGCCGTTCAGTCTGCAGCTGCAGCCGAGATCAGAGTGAACCGGCTGTGGGTCAGACAGAGACGCTGCTCTGTCCCAGTAAATTGGGTCAACTGGGTCTCAGTCATCACACACACACACAGAGGCCCAGTGTGAGAGGGCCACAGTCGGGTCAATCAGCTGAATTGACCAGGAGCTAATTGACTGATTTGACCCTGCAGGAAATGTGCTAATACGGTTCCTGCTAATACCAGGAAATTGTGTCACCAATAGAAATTGCTTGGTTTTTTGTATCTAAAGGAGAATTCCAGCATTTTATTTTCTCCTGATTTTAAAGAGAGTGCAGTGTCATGTATTTGCTGAAGACTTGCCCGGGCAGCTTCTCGGCGCTGTGAGGAATACCATCATGTTGAGTTGGATCAGATTACTGTCACACTTTACTCAGCAGTTTTGTTGAAAAGCTCATCCTCCCTTTGTTTCCACTTGGTGCTGGGACCCTGTGTGGGTTCACCTCATACACAGAGTCCAACACTGGAAGTTTCTTCATATTTTTTAAACAGAACTTCTGTGAAACTCATTCAGAGCTCTGTCCAGGCTCTTGAAAATCTCATTCAAACATGGTGTCACATTTGAACGACACATTTGAAAGATTCTTATTTAGCCTCAGTGTTAACTGGAGCTCTTGGCCTAAATTTGAATTGTAGCAGCTAATATTATCAGCACTGGCTCCTAAAAATGAAAGCAATAAAAATCCTGCGGTGGTAGAAAATTATTCATACTCTAATTGCTGAGGTCCTGCAGGAGGTACAGTAAAACAGGGTCCAGAAAGGTTGAGGAACCCGGGCTGACAGCATCTGTGGAAAACCTGCCCCGGCACCTCAGACGCCAAATGTTTGAATTGTGAAGATCTGGGAAACTATTTCATCTTAGGAGCTACAGTAGCTCAGTGAAAGTGCCCGTCTCAGGTCCTTAGTTCATGTCCTGCAGCTTTAAAGTAAGTAGAAACGATGCCCGCGAGGAGCTTCACAGCATGTTTGACTCATAAAACCTTTGAAACCAGGCTCATTTAGACGTCTGCTTTTCAACTTTGACTCTATTTTTGTGGATACATCTTTTCCAGAGAGCAGTTTCTTGCCACTAGGAGCTTAAACACAGCAATTCTGAATAATATCATCCTTTAAAAGCACTGACTCACTGCGCTGCCTCCACCAAATGATTGTTTTGTCTGCAGTGTGTCACCAGTGCCCTGCTGGCTGATGGGAATTTAGTCTGGACTGATACATAAGTATAACACCTTGTTTCTCAGAGGAGCGCAGCAGAGAGGAAGAGACGAGGTGTGAAGAGAGGAGGTAACACCTCGTCTGAAGGTTAGAAGAGTGGAGGGAGGAAGAGCGAGGGAAAGGAGGAGAGGGGAGGATTGGCAGTGGTGGGAAAAAGGAGGAAAGAGAAGGATGATGTGTGAAGAGAGAGAGGTGGGAATGGTAGAGAGAGATGGTTTGACTGCTTTACCGAGGAAGGATTTCACCATGACGGAGTAAAAAGCACTAAATCCATCCATCTATTAGTGATATTGCTTATCCCAGAGGGTCACAGAGAGGTCTGGAGCCAGTCCCACCTGACATTTGGCAGGAGGCGGGGTACACCCTGGACCGGTCACCTGTGGCAAATTTAGAGTCGCCAGTTGAGCTGTGGGAGGAAACCTGTGGCAGGGAGAAGGTGCAGACTCCACACAGACCGGCGGCTTCAAACCCACAACCTTCCTGCTGTGAGGTGACGAACTACCACACCATCATGCCACCCAGTGTCTCCCTTTAAAACATAGTAGTGTAGAAGTATAAAGTAGCATGAAATGGAAAGTACAAGTACCTCAAATTGTACTTACCACGGCTCTGAGCCTCAGTGAGCAGGAGCAAGTGTAATAGAATTTAAAGCAGTGATAACAGAATAATAAAACAAAACAGATAAGAAAAGCTGAATCTTTTTCTCTACCAGAGTCGGTCACTGACGGTCATATTATTATTAAACTGTGAAATCAGGATCATTTTGTGCATCGAAGCAAGATGAGTCCCGGTCTCTGCACCTTCTCAGGAGGCCGACGAGACGAGAGGACAGAGACGAGAGGATAGAGACGAGAGGACAGAGACGAGAGGATAGAGACGGGAGGACAGAGACGGGAGGACAGAGACGGGAGGACAGAGACGAGAGGATAGAGGCGGGACAGAGACGAGAGGACAGAGACGAGAGGATAGAGTGATAGAGAGGAGGAAGAGGAGGGAAAGAGAACATGTAGACAGGAGAAGAGGGAAGAGCAGAGGAGAGGAAGAGGTGTCAGTGCTGCAATGCAGTGCTCACTACCCCACCCCAGACACACACACACACACACACACACACACCACACACACACACACACACTCTCGTTTGTAAACTACACTGGTGAGGACATTTCGTAGAGGTAATGCTCTCTGTAGTACAACAAGTTAAAGACTAAGTGTGAGTTTATTGATTTTAACATAATGATCAAAACTGTTTTTGTATTTTTCTTTAAAGCTGAAGAAGGTGGATGAAGTTTAGGTTGAAGTTTGGGAGTGAATGTGGTTCTCATGTGCAGGAATCTAACCATGAGCGTGTGTGTGTGAGTGTTGGAGGTGTTGTCGGAGCTCCAGACTGACAGGCTGAGGTCTGGTGAACTCTTCCCCAGGAGGGAGTGTTCTGTCTGGGGGAGAGAGAGGAAGACCATCTGGGCCCCTTGCGGGTGCCTGTGGAGCTTCTGCTGCACTGACAGTCAGATCTCAGATGGGCTCGTTTGCACCCCGCTGGAGTGTCCTTGAGCAAGGCAAACACACCGGATCCCTATCAGATGCAGAGCTGCTGTAGTGTAACCTCTGATGGCTGACGTTATGGTTCAGGAGAAGCCAAAGAAAGTGCATCTAATTCTCTGGTCTTTACCTCTCAGGGCTCTGCTCTCTCTCTTTATTTCTTCAAATCTTTCCTCATAATGATTGAATAGAGATGTTTTCCCTCTGTACCAACCGACTGCTGCTGATGGTGTAAGACTTCCTCAGCTACAGGTTTTGTGTTACTTATTACACCTGCCTATGTGAGGAGAGGACGGCTGAAATGAAAATGTTGGTCACTTCTTCATCGTTAGTTGGTGAGACACTGACGCTCCCAGTTCATTCATACACAGATATTTGGAATCAGAGACTGCAGCTGATGATTATTGACATTATTAATGAATCTGCTGATTGTTTTCAGGATTAATCACTTGGCTGTTTGGTCCATAAAATGTCAGAAAATAGGGACAGGGGTTTGTGTAATGTTTTAAATAAAAAGATCCCAGAACACGTGTAGTTCCACTGACATGAGAGATTACAATATTTGTGTGTATGGATTAAGCTTTTCCTTTTATTTTCAGTATCTGTGTCACAAACCTTTGACTGATCTGCAGCCACAGTTTGACAGATTGTGTGTGTGTGTGTGTGTTTGTTTTCAGGAGGGACGAGGGACATCGGTTCAGCTCTCACCAGGATGTGCATGAGGCACCGCAGCATTGAGGCCAAACTCCGCCAGTTCTCCATGTGAGTAGATCTGTGTGTGTGTGTGTGTGATGAACAGGTGTAGCATCTCCTCCCAGCTCTCCGTGGCAACCTGCTCCTCCCCCTCCTGCTTCAGCTCTCCATCCTCCATCTTGCTCTCTCCCTCTGTCTCTGCCTATATCAGTGAAAATCCCATTAGATCAGTTTATTATTAAGCTATTATTTCTTCTTTTGTGGACCCAGGCTCATCGATGGATAACTCATCTTCATAGCTTCTTCCTTCTATTTTCCTTCCAGTTGCACTCTCGGTGGCTTGTGACTCACTCTCCTTCATTTCTGTTTCATCCTGATATTCTCTCAGTCCTTCATCTCTCTCCTCCTTTGTCTCTCTCCTCACCTCTCCTTCAGGGTGATAGTCTCCCTCTCTTCCTCATCTTTGCTTCTCCTGCGGTCCATTAACTCTCCCAGTAGCGGAGGCCAGTCAGATTGAAATGAGGAGATAGGACCTCCAGCTGAGTTAGAAAACATTGGTGAGACTGGAGGGTGTAAACAGGCCACACAGAAAGCACCACATGATAGGCATCCATCTATTTCCATTAACAAGTGTCCCAGGCGTCCTTCACCCAAGCTAACATATCGCGGATCTAGCAGAGGTGTATAGGGAGATGAAATCCACCATTTTGCCTTCAGGATGTCTCTTCCTGATCTAGGCAATACTGGCGTGACTAGGCTGGACATCAAGACGTGTTGTTTTGAGGTCAGCTCAGACACCTTCAAGCTTTTGATTCCTCATGTTGCACAGCTTCTGACCATCAGTGAAAGCCCACATCACGACGCTTTTGCTATCAGTGTCACAACAGACCACAGACACATTAAGTCCCTTCCTGCAGCGGTACAGTCCTACAATCAGGAGGCGATCCTGTTTCAACCTGGGTCTGCATGCGTTTAATATCATTTTGTTTTGTTTTTGTCATTAAAGGAACTTCCGCAGGTATTCAACTGGTAGTCTTTACACACACACACACGCACACACACAGAGCTCATAGTCAGTGTGTGTTGTTGTGTTTGTGTGTTTTCAAAGTGTTTTCTACGGACTGTCTGATCAACCCTCTACAGGAGCAGATGGAGGAGTGGAAGAGAGTAGCCAACACTCTGGACAAAGACCACGCCAAAGGTACAAACACACACAAGACACACACAAAAACACACACATGTTGGACTCACTATAGTTGTGAGGAGGCACACTAGACCTAGTGTACCAGTTCTCCTCCCGATTGCACTGGGATTTTCAGGTAGATCACCATCTGTTTTGGGACTCTTTGTTCCTCTGCTCTCTAGTGAGGAATTTATCGTACTGAATCTGTTGGGCGTGTTTGTTTTCATCTCTTGTTCTCATTCAGGTCTGTATTGTGTGTGTGTGTGTGTGTGTTGCTGCTGAATATAAAGCCGTCTGAGGAGATCAGAAGAGATCCTCAGACCTCTGGAAGCTGCAGAAAAGCAAAAAGAAAGGTTTATGTCTCTGGTGTTTCCACATGGGATGGGAAATGCCTTCAAGTCACACATTTGCCTTCTTACAAGTCTTATGGGAAGTGTTGGAAGGCTGGAAATACTTTAATGTGAGTCCAGTTCTAATTAAACCATTGATGCCAAATTATTCGAGGGTAATCAAGTACCAGTATTTAAAGGGTGTAACTGGATGAAGACAGAAATTTTAAATTAATGTCATATTTGCTTTCCTAGCCTGGGCAACTCACCTCCTTAAATGCGATGTCCCATCGCTCTGTGCCCAGCTGATGTATTTGTTGATTTTGTCTGAGATCTGTGATCACACAAGCCAGTAGGAGACTATCAGACAGGGAAGTTCTGGTGGTTTTGTTTTGACCTGTCCTTCGGCTGCCTCTGCTCTCTGAGCCTTCGGCCCTCCTCAGACATCCCTCACCAAATTCCTTATCCTCAGTCGTGAAATATGTTCCCACGTTGTTTAGATCTGTGTGACTCACGCCCCCAAAGCCCCAACACAACAAGGGCCGGAGCCACCAACAGTGATAAGAGGAAGGTTTCCCAGCTTGTTTTTGTAAAACGCGGCGACAATGTGACACAGTGTGACACAATCAGCCCTTTGTAGCTTCACATATTTATGACAGCCTTTGTGATCTGAACAATTGATTCTGGTCTAAGCACAGTGTTTGTTCATCACAGGCATAACAAGTTCTGCTTTAATTTGTATTATACAGAAAATGCTTCGATGACGTGTCAGTTCAACAGCAAAACTAATTAAACGTGAAAAAAAATGAACTGGACTTCAGTGTTTGCTAGACAAATGAAACTGTTAAGTATCGTGCAGGCTGGCAAAATGTTTTCTGGACAAACATTTATCAAGACATGATTTCAGGGCCAATTGATAATAAAATTTCCCCTGAGCGTCTGGCTGAGAATAATGACGGTTTTGTTCTTTTTGAGGTGGTTTGTAGGTGTTGATGTTTGCTCTTCACTGACTGAGAGAACCACAAGTAAACTGGGGAAACTCTTTATTGCTTTCAGGACGATGGTTCGTCTGGAATCATCATTAAAAACAACCTTATTATGATTGGAAACAAAGCTTGTTGGTATCTTTGACAAAGGATCGTTAAGCTTTGAAATGAGTGCTAAAGTTAAATAAACAGGGCCCAGGAGTGACCCCAGAGGAACCTCAGATGTGTTGAGCAACTTGGTCTCGGGTCCTCCCAGTCTATTAATACTGCAGAGAAACTCCCTCTGCAATTGTGGCGTCACGAGGGGAGGAAGGAGGTTCAGAGGGAAGGCGGAAGAGCATTTGTATTTGGAATGACAGATGCTGCTTGAGAGGAGGAAAAATGGAGAACCTCACTAAGCCGAAATGAATTTAATAGAGGTGATGGAGGGAAAGGCCGGGACAAGTTTCCTTTAGTATAAGTATCCGGATACAGTGACTGCCACGTACGTCGACTGACATATGGAGACAAGACACCATGTATGCCGTAAATGGTCCAGTGCTAATTTACTTAAATCCAAATGGTGTCAAAATACACTTTCAGTGAATTTGAATCCTTTATATATCTTATTAAAATCTAATTGGTTGTTTTAGCTACAATATGAATTCGCGTGGCTAATCCTTTTTCTGTGGAAACAGTTTGAGTAGCAACTTCATTAATGTTCCTTCTGGCACAAGGCGGTATGAAATGAAATGATGGTGGTATAGCTGAGCTTCTCTCATTCAATGAACAGACTACCTGCTTGTGATGTGGTTTGGGTTCATTGTTCCGCGAAATCTCTGATCAAGTCTTCAGCTGATTCAATTAAAATTATCAGTGACGATGTCCAAAACGAGTTTATTTATTGACAAAAGAAACCGGGAACAGTTCAAAGTGCACAAGATACACCGAAGCTCCAAAAGTACCTACTGTATTCCTCTTTATATACAATTTGGCTGTGACTTTCCACGCCTCTTGGAGGGTCATTTTATTGGTTATCAAATTTACCATTAAAACATTGGTTAATTATTTTAATGCATCCTTGGTCCCCTCTGTTAAAATACACTATCAACTTATTTGTCTTCTGGCTTCTACCATTTTCAGGTTCTTCTCTTGCCAGTTTCGCTTAGGTTAGATCAAAAGCTGTTTTGTCCTCTATCTGTTCACTCATTTTAGTATATTTGGCCTGTCCTGATTGTATTTTTAAAATAAGTTATCTTTTCTTTACCATTATTTCTTAACTCTTTGTACATCATTTTTAAAATTGTGTAACTTTTTCACACTAATATGGATTATACAAGTATCGTTATATACGTATATATGCTGTGAACACTAACATCTACTCTCCTACAGTGACATTTATCATGTTTTCTATGAATCACTGGAATCATACGATACTTAATAATACATTTTCATCCCTGTCTTCTTCGTCATTAGCTTGCTGCAAGCATTCTCCTCTTTTAGAGGCATATAACTTTTCCTCACTGTGTTGGCTTCTTACTACATATTGGATAAGCTTTGATAATTGCTTGCTGCGGTAAACACACACTCACCAAGAAAACAGGACTGAAGAAATGAAACCGATCTAGGTTGGATGGAAAGAGACAAAGAAAACAAAACAGAGAATCAGTATCGATGGCGATTCATAGAAACCGAAAAATTACATTCCCGTCTCTCTCCAGCTAGCTCTCTCACCGACACAACACCAGAAGCTACCGCGCGACAGACGAAATGTCGACCACTGAACCCAGCCTGGGGCTCACTGGAGGAGTGAGGGAGCTTTAATTGCATATTTATGTCTGTCCTGCAGTGCAGAGGACGAGTGAACAAAACGATCGTCTCAGAGAGTCTGTTGGCAATCAGTGACGAAATGATCCGTTCAGTTCCAGTTTTCAGATGTGATGTGGTCAGACAGAACATTGGCATTGTCGCTCTTTCTTGACCTCTCTACCCTCTGTGTGGCTCTCCGCTCTGAACTCATTTGTTCCTACTGAAGATCTTTAAAAACAGCTCACAAATATATGGTTTGATTCTCAAGAGAAGGCTGTGAGACGCAGCTGGACACTGTGGTTTTTAACAAATACTGCATTTGTTTGGGACTATTTTCAGAGGCACATTAATCCACATTGGTACTCACAGCTTAGAGAGGGACAGTGTGTGTGGGACTGGGTCAAATCAGAATTTGATCATGGTTAAAAATATAACGTGTTTGCAGAGATTTTTTAGCTGTGTGATTGAAATGTTTTGTAATGGGCATCCAGAAAATGGTAATAACCCTTTAAGTGTTGTGTTTTAATTGGATACTTGACGTTTGGTTGTTTCCAAGCGGGGCGGCCTGATGGATCATGAACTGCAGAAAACTCTTTTAATTTTCTTTAATGTGATTCAATAATGGTCTGTGGGAGGCTCTAACTGCTGTTTTGAAGAGATGGAGTGTGTGTAGTTTGAGAACAGGCCATTCCCTTTGTTACTCAAGTTCTGTTTAGTGATTATTAACCGCTGGTTGATAATAAGTCCTTTTTGTTGAACCAGAAACATCACTATATATCACTACCAGACTCCATTGACAGTATCGAATTTTTGCGAGCAGAAGAGCGGGGGTTGTGGGATACTGCTGCCTCAATCTGTTGGTGTGTTTGTGTTGTTGTGTGTTTTCAGTGGTGGAAGAGTGATCAGATCCTTTATATAAGTAAGTACCACACGTAGCACAAACACCGAACAGATTCGACAGTGGTTTTAGCAGCTCTGTGTCCTACTTTGTAAAATTCTGTTTTTGTCAATGGAGTCTGGTAGTGATATATAGAGATGTTTCTGGTTAAACTAAAAGGATCTGACTCTTTAATAAAAAGCTCTGTCTCTGTAGGAATCCTACCATAATGTTGTCAGTGGCAAAAACCAGCACTTCACTTGGCCGAGTTCACTATTCTTACTTAATGCTGCACTGATTCCAAAGATTCTTTTTCAATCGTTTATCCCCAAAAACATGGAAAGTAAGACCCAGGTCCTGCAACAATTCACAAACATTCTCTGTTTTCAGCCTCTCAGATGTGAGTTAGATTAAACTGAAACTCTGTGGGGTTTTTGAAGTCATTTCAATATGATTTCTTTCATTTTTGTGTGTCTGTGGTGTGTGTGTGCGTCCAGGCCGTGGGGACCTCCAGCCTCAGCTGGACAGCGCCATGCAGGACGTCAGTGACAAGTACCTGCTGCTGGAGGAGACGGAGAAGCAGGCGGTGAGGAAGGCGCTGGTGGAGGAGAGGAGTCGCTTCTGCTGCTTCGTCTCCATGCTGAGGCCTGTTGTGGTCAGTGACGCATCCAAACTGTTTACATCCAAACCACTGAGGGGGAACGAAAGACATGAAGAAATCAGGGGTTGTGGGAGTACAACAACAACAGCTGTCTCAGAAATGGAGTGTGACTGTTAAATGTAACGTCTGCCTCCCTGTGGGCCTGGAAAGTGGTTTTATAATGGTTGTAGTTCATCATGATCCACCTGTATGTTCACTCATTTGGAGCCTGTTGATGTTTGTTTGTGTCAGGAGGAGGAGATGTCCATGCTGGGGGAGATCACTCACCTCCAGACTCTGACAGACGACCTGAAGGCGCTAACTATGGACCCACACAAGCTGCCGGCCTCCAGCGAGCAGGTGCGACTGTCTGAACACAGGCCAGGGTTTCTGTTCCCACATTATCAAACACTCTGTGCCCTGTTCTCACTATGTCTCAGTTTCTGTCCTTATTTTGTTACAGCTAATAGAAGGTGGTGTTCTGTCGCATTTCTATATAAATAAAACAATCTCTTTGATTCTTTCTCTCCAGGTAATTGTAGACCTGAAGGGCTCCGAGTGCACCTGGTCCTACCAAACTCCGCCCTCGTCGCCAAGCACCACCGTATCCAGGAAGTCCAGCATGTGCAGGTTGGTTACCATGGCAGCAGAAATCCCTGAAAAACCTCTGCAACAAACTGATACTGCTCATCTTCTGTCCTGCCTGTGTCATACTGCCTCCCTGTGGCCCAGAGCTGCAACTGCAGCTTTTAATGAGACGTGAACAAAAATCATTTGTGCAGAGACAGAGCTGGGTGATATAGCCACCATATCAAATCATTATTTAAGTTTAAAAACTGATGCTATCTAATCATGGAAAAAACATTTTTACATTTATTTATTGTATCACCCAGCCTTACTTTATCCAGGTTGTGAGCAATAGAGAACTTCAGGGGTGCTCATGGTTGGATTTTGTTACCTTTGGACAGAGCCAGGCTAGCTGTTTCCCCCCGATTCCAGTCTTTATGCTAAGCTAAGCTAACCTAACCACCTGCTGGACGCAACTTTAACTTTAATGGACAGATGTGATTAGACATAAGAGTGATAACAATCATTTTATCGCTTAGCAAGAAAGCCAAAATGTCGACTGTAAATCTGTGCAGTGTTCACAGTGTCATGTTGCAGCACCTCCTGTTTTGGGAATCCTGAAGAGTTGAAGTTTCCTCTCTCTGCGTCCCACAGCAGCCTGAACAGTGTGAACAGCAGCGACTCTCGCTCCAGCGGCTCACACTGCCACTCTCCCACCTCCCATTTCCGTTACCGCGCCTCCTCCTCCTCCTCCTCGGTGCTCCCCCAGCAGACGCCCGCCCGCCTCTCATCAGTCTCCTCCCACGACTCTGGCTTTATCTCCCAGGACGCCTTCCAGTCCAAATCCCCCTCACCCATGCCTCCAGAAACCTCACAGGTAAGGAGCTCATACAGTGAGGGAGGGGGGCACATATTACTTACATATTACATGTAGGCCAGGCTTTGGAGTGTCAGCTTCAGCTCAGAGTATTTCAGTTTGATTGACTGAGTAAACGTGATTTATAAAGCACCTTTCATAAACAAAATGTTGCTCAAAATTTCAGAGAAAAAAACTTAATGTTCTCTGAGATTATAGTCATACAAGAAAAAAATTACAAATACACTCATCACCTCAGTATTGACAGCACAGTTTGACTGTTGACATGAATACTGTTACAGACCAGAGCTGAACACAGGGTTTCTCTCTTATTATGACACATATCTCAGCCTTTATCTCTTCATTCCACTTGCTGAACCTGCTTCTGCTTCATTAACTCTTCTTCTTTGTGCTGCCACAGCTGCTGCTCTCATTGTTCGTGCTTACTCCAGCTAATTCTTCTGCTTGGCAGTGACTGTGCTGGTCTGATTTACACTGTGTTTATCACTAACCTCTGTCACACTTCCTCTGCTTTTTTCTGTTTCTCTGTGTTTCACCTGTTTGGCTTCTGTCTGTGCATCCTGCAAACTGCTGACTGTGTGTGTGTGTGTGTGTGTGTGTCGGGCTCTGCTGCAGTCGTGTGTGTCGCCCGTACCCTCTCAGTCTGTCAATGAGGAGCCTTCCTCCTCCTCCTCCTCCTCTTCCTCACCCTCACACCCTGAGCCCTGCTGCCTGCGATACAACAGGTGAACATCACCATGAAACACACACACACACCTACCTGCCTGAGGCTTTTTGGTTAACTGGGCCATTGTCAAACATTCAGCTGATCTGTTTTGTCATTTTGTGTTTGAAGGTGCTACATGGAGTTTTTAATTACTTCTATTTTACACTCAAAGGAGACAGGGCCTGTTATCATGCTCCTTGTGCAGAATGTAGCACCTTCTGCTCTGTGCATTAAGTTTTCACATCCTCAACAGTCCTGTATCACTTTTGTTTTTCTGCTCTCCCTCATCACCATCCTCAGTTGTCAAATGGTTTTGACCATCCGCTGCCTCTGTCTGCAGGCTGAGGTACTGCAGGCCAGGACACCCCACCTCACCCTCCATATACCTACTCCCTCCTCACCACCTCTCCCATCTCGCCCTCCTTTTTCGTCCGTTTCCCCCACGTGGCCAGCAGGTCTCGCTCAGGCTCCGGCCAGTCAGGAGATTTCCCTCCCACTCAGCCCCTCCCGGGAACCGGAGCGATCCGTCATCCAGGAGTCCCATCCTGGAAAGTTTGAGTCCCTCATTCTCCCAGATCGTGTCCTCCTTTCCTTCAGTCCCTTGATCTTTTTTCCACCTTGTTTTGGTTTAGCTTGATTTCCTGTCATCTTTGCTCAGATTTGACAACACAAACACTACAAAGATAAATGTCGTGTCTGTATTTCATTCATCCTCGTTTACATCAGTTTTGTCACCTTCATATGTAAGTTAATATACTTCTTGACACTGTGGACACTTACAGTAAGAAAGCCTCATTTCTCCTCAGCCTGCTCTCTGCTATAATAAAACAGGTCTTAATTTCTGTGTGCTAAGAAATGCTTCTTACAACTAATTTAAAAGGCAGCAGCTGAACGGATACAACAAGGTTGGGTTAGCATTTTATCAAGTTGGGTTAGGGTTAGCATTTACATTAGGGTTAGCATCTCCATTAGGGTTAGGGTTAGCATTTTCATTAACGTTAGAGTTAGCATTTCGTTAGGGTTAGGGTTGGGGTTTGTATTAGGGTTAGGGTTAGGGTTTGAATCTCCATTAGGGTTAGGATGAAATTTCATGGGAGTTAGGTGGCATCTCCATAAAGGGTTAGGGTTAGGGTTAGGGTTAGGGTTAGGGTTAGGGTTAGGGTTAGGGTTAGGGTTGGGTTTACTAGGGTTAGGGTTAGGGTTAGCATCCATTAGGGTTGTACTAGGGCTAGGGTTAGGGTTAGCATCTCCGTATTAGGGTTAGGGTTAGCATCTCCATTAGGGTTAGGGTTGGCATTGGGGTTTGTACTAGGGTTAGGGTTAGGGTTAGCATCTCCATTAGGGTTAGGGTTAGCATCTCCATTAGGGTTAGAGGTTGGCATTGGGGTTTGTACTAGGGCTAGGGTTAGCATCTCCATTAGGGTTAGGGTTGGCATTGGGGTTTGTACTAGGGCTAGGGTTAGGGTTAGCATCTCCATTAGGGTTAGGGTTGGGGTTGGCATTTCTGTTAGGGTTAGGGTTAGCATCTCCATAAGGGTTAGGGTTGGCATTGGGGTTTGTACTAGGGCTAGGGTTAGGGTTAGCATCTCCATTAGGGTTAGGGTTGGCATTGGGGTTTGTACTAGGGTTAGGGTTAGGGTTAGCATCTCCATTAGGGTTAGGGTTGGCATTGGGGTTTGTACTAGGGTTAGGGTTAGCATTTACATTAGGGTTAGGGTTGGCATTTCTGTTAGGGTTAGGGTTAGCATCTCCATTAGGGTTAGGGTTGGCATTGGGGTTTGTACTAGGGCTAGGGTTAGGGTTAGCATTTACATTAGGGTTAGGGTTGGCATTTCTGTTAGGGTTAGGGTTAGCATTTACATTAGGGGTTAGGGTTAGCATTTACATTAGGGTTAGCATCTCCATTAGGGTTTGTACTAGGGCTAGGGTTAGGGTTAGCATCTCCATTAGGGTTAGGGCATTGGGGTTTGTACTAGGGTTAGGGGTTAGCATCTCCATTAGGGTTAGGGTTGGCATTGGAGTTTGTACTAGGGTTAGCATCTCCATTAGGGTTAGGGTTAGCATTGGGGTTTGTACTAGGGTTAGGGTTAGAGTTAGCATTTACATTAGGGTTAGCATCTCC
Source organism: Lates japonicus (assembly GCA_033238685.1). NCBI lineage: Eukaryota > Metazoa > Chordata > Actinopteri > Centropomidae > Lates > Lates japonicus. The sequence continues at coordinate 87,090 of BRZM01001947.1, forward strand.
ATTAGGGTTTGTACTAGAGGCTAGGGTTAGGGTTAGCATCTCCATTAGGGTTAGGGTTGGCATTGGGGTTTGTACTAGGGTTGGTTAGCATCTCGCATTAGGGTTAGGGTTTGGCATTGGGTTTGGGTTAGGGTTAGCATCTCATTAGGGTTAGGGATTGCGTGTTGGGGTTTGTACTAGGGTTGGGTTAGGGTTAGCATTTACATTGAGGGTTAGCATCTCCATTAGAAGGTTTGTACTAGGGCTAGGGTTAGGGTTAGCATCTCCATTAGGGTTAGGGTTGGCATTGGGGTTTGTACTAGGGTTAGGGTTAGCATTTACATTAGGGTTAGGGTTGGCATTGGGGTTTGTATTAGGGTTAGGGTTAGGGTTAGCATTTCCATTAGGGTTAGGGTTTATTTTAGGGTTAGGGTTAGCTAACCCTAACCTGTGATCAGTTCAGGCTGCTGCCTTTATAAAACAGGTTTTGACTGATGCATAGTCCAGCGACAACAGTCAAAAAAAGATAAAAAGTTATTTAGTTTTAAGTGAGTTCATAGATCATGTCTCTGCTTGGGACTACATTGAAACCAGGTATGACCAATATGGTCAACACCTGAAGAGGAGCAAGGAGGAGAGAGACTACAGATCCAGCAGCCACAGGCTGATGTCACTACCTGGGGAGGAGCCACAAGGGGGTTAAAGGAGGCCACTCTGTGACATCACCAAGGTCAGAGGTTGATTTGAAAATACTAGATTTTGTAGTTTCAGTGAAAGTCAAACAGGTCTTCTGTTTTTCAACAGCTCTTTAATTCAACTTTGGAGTAAAACAAATCCAGACAGACAGTGGGTTGACATTTTGTCAGGCATGTTTTTTTAATAATCTAGGAAGATTAACTGTAACTTAAATAACTCACTCTAGTCTTCACAGTCTGATATAAAAATTATAGATTTATTAGGTACAACATTATCAGGCAAGCGGTACATTTCTGTACAGATAAATGGTTACGAAAAGCTGTGCAGGAATTCAGTCAAATCATGTCCTTGTGCAGTCCTTGTAGGTTAATCAGCATTAATCTGATACACAAGGTCAGTTCCACTAAACATTATCAGAGTTAGATACATAAAGTCCACACACAGAATTAATATGAAATGTGAAGTTTCCACTGCAAGTGAATACAGAAAAACAATGATAAGGGACATGTGGTTAGACTGTTTTTACTATACATCCACGATGTAAAAATATTTCTCACAGTAAATTGCAGAGTAACCAGACAGCACAGATAGATAATGTGTGCATGTAATGTATTGACTGTAGCGGAGGACAGGAGGCCACGAGCTGGCCGGCACTGGCCAGGCCTCCAGCTGGACATCCGGCTCCAGCAGGGCTAGCTGCAGGCTCCAGTGGCTAAGCCAAGCCAACACACCCTGCTGCTCCGAGGACACCATCCCCTCACAAGATCGCACACTCATACTGAGAGAGACAGAGAACAGGAAGGACAGAGAGAGACAGAACAACAGGAGACCAAGGAGAGAGAGACAAAGTGAGGGAAGAAGAGGAAGAGGCAGAATAAGAGAAAGTAGACTGAGACAGACGGAAAAAGACAACAAAAGCAAGAGATAACAGGAGGGAGAGACCCTTACCAGAGATGGAAAATAGAAAGAGAGAGAAACGGTGAAACAGCCAGGACAGAAAGAGAACAAGAGAGGTGACGAAGAGAAGGAGAACCACGAGGGAGTAGGGGAGAGAGGAGAGGTGAGGAAGAAGAGAAGAGAGCAAGAGTGAGTAGAGAGAAAGAGGGGAGAAAGAGAGAGCAGGAGGGAGAGGTATAGAAACAGGTATAGAAAACAAGAGGGAGAGAGTGATGAGAGGAAAGAGAACAGGAGGTGACAAGAATGGGAGAGAGACAGATGAGGAGAGCAAGGAAGAAACAGGGACTGAGGGGGAGAGAGGTGAGAGAGAGGCGAAGCAAGGAATGAGAGGGCGAGTGGCGGAGGAAGAGAGAACAGGAGTAAACAAGAGCAGTGGATGGGGAGAGCAAGAAACAAGGGACTGGGGGGTGAGGGAAGAAGAGATGAATCAAGAGGGAGAGAGAGTAAGAGGGGAGTAAGAGAGAGCAAGAGATAGAGGGGGAGAGAGAGACAAATCAAGAGGGAGAGAGCGTGACAGAGCACAAAAGAGACAGAGTAAGAGATAGAGGGGGGAGAGAGCAACAGATATAGTAAACGAGGGAGAGAGTGACGAGAAAGTAAACAAGAATGGAGAGAGATGAGGCAAGGAAGAAGACAAGGGACTGAGGGGGAGAGAGGGTGAGGGAAGAAGAGAGACAAATCAAGAGGGAGAAGACAGAGCACAAAGAGAGACAGAGTAAGAGATGGGGAGAGAGAGTGAGGGAGGAGGGAAAGACAGGGAGCGTAAGAGATAGAGGGGGAGAGAGTGGCGAGAGAGGAAAAGAGAACACGAGGGAGTAAACAAGAATGGGGAGAGTGAGTGAGAGAGAAAAAGGGGAGAAGAGGGGAGACAGAGTAAGAGGAGAGGGCAGAGAGAGCAACGGGCATACCAAAACAAGAGGAGACAGAAGGAAATACAACTATTTTCTCACCTTCACCTTCAATGGTCAAGTTGTTTCTGTGAACTCACCACAAAACTAGAACATTTCTTAAAACAAGGCTTTTACAAATACTTGATGTTCAACTGTAAATATGAGACTATGTAAATGAGCATTAATGAGTTAAGTCTATTTGTATTTAACGATCATTAGAATTACCTTTTTGTGGACATGGAACTCCCTTTTATTGTGCGAAGACACAAAGCCATGGGCGCGAGTGAAGTGACACCTGGAGCAATATGCAAGGAAAATGATCAATGCACCATTACCTTCTTCTCATCAACACCTCAACCCCAAACACTTAAATATTCAACATTAGAACTGAAACAGAACATATTATTGTCATATGACATGAAAAGCATTCATCCTTTAGAACCAACTTATAGCAAATATTTGGAAAAAATCAACTAAAATGATCTTAAATCTTGCATTTCTATCTTAATCTATCAACTAATCACTGGGGAATCGTGTATTACTGTAGACTGCATAATAAAGACTTTCCACACAAACTCTCAAACATTTGATTGTACAGAGCCCTGTCTTTCACATGTGACAGGACATATTTTATTAAATATTTAACAGATTTTGGTTTGAATCTCCTCTGGTATTTAACTATAAATAATAAAACTAAATATTGTAGAAACTGGTTGTTTTATGCAGTAATATTTTAAAAATCATATTTTACTAACAGTTAAAATTTTTCATATCTACAGACATCTAACTACTATATTTTATTTGTATAATTAATATTGAAATTTGTCACAGTGTGTCTAGTAAATGCCACATCAATAAAAAACTTGTTAATATACAAACTACCAAAACCTTGTCCTGAATTTCTGATTATGTACAAACTGGAAGTATAAAAGGCGTCTTAAGACTCACAGGAAATTATAACCACAACTGGCATTATAATTTGTACTATTTTCCTAATATTTATATATATATATACATTTATATTGATTGTCCTTATTATATTCAGTACTAAATTCACTTGAAATTCCAGGTTTCAACTCATAATTTTTGTTCACTGTGTAAAATCTTCCAGGACACATACCTCTTTGGTCTGTGAGGTGGGGAGCTAGTGTCTCTGTCCAGGCTGCGCAGCTGAACGACACACCTGGAAAACACAAGAACAACACTTGAAAAATGAACTAATATCAAAAATGGTTCTTTCATCACCTGCAATATATCGAAACACACAAAACAAATCGGCAAGGAGATCACAATGACTGGAAGACCAGAGGCCTGTACTATGACAAGTTCAAAGTACCCAAAATATACTTTCATTATCAGTCATAACAACCCAATCTCCCTAAGCAGTCACGCTGGTTATCAACCAACCAAAGTCAACCCAGGATATCTGATCCAGCCATGAGCGCGTTCACGTGAAAGAGAGGCAGGTTGTTTATTACCAGCAGCGCTGTCGAGAACATGAATAAAACACACTTAATGAGAATAAACCCGATGCCTGCTGGTTGATTCGGTTATAGCAACATCCGGTGATGTTATTCAACAAGGTATGAGCGTAAACAACATGATCATGACCAGGACAGAAACATGAAAATAATATATAAATAATATTTTTAATAAAGTCAGGCTAGGATAATCAAGTACCAAAAATTGTGTATTACGTTTCTTGAGTATTTTGCTCACAGTGATGAGTAAATTATTCTGGATGTGATGCAGATAAAAGTTACAGCGATGTATACTGTTTTTCCTACTAAAGCAGAGATGAGGAGAGTTACTGACTGATTAGTTCAATCTGACTGAAATGTTCATTTTATAATCATGGAAAATATTCAGCAGAGGGTGGCTAAAAGCATCTAGTTCAGGCTAAATTAAGCTAGAATAGTAAACAGGCAGTCATTTGAATGATAAACTCTCCCTCTGTTGTGAGCACTTTGTGGAAGCAGGAACATAAAAACTTTAGGCTGATCTATAAAAATATCTATTGATCTTTTATATATGTCACTTTAACTCTTCTGTCCTAACCGAGGATCCTGTAGGGAGGCGGAGTTAACCGTTAAGCATGAGTTACCATGGAAATTTGCAGTAAGTCACCTCGCTAACCTCAAATCCTGTACGTAAGTACAAACCACACGTGGATCTGTGAGATGTTCAACCGCTACAATAACACAAATGGCCCCAAGAAATGAATATAAAAAGAAAATGTAGTTACAAAACTTTGCAGACACACAAAAGAAACTCCATCTGATGCAAAACAGCCATTACTAGACACAATCGATTAAAAACAGCGGATAGAGGCGCAAAGCGATGCCGACACCACAAAACTTTAGAACTGCCTCAAAGGCAAAACCTGGGACTCAAAAGGAAACAAACTGACCAGGAGCAGACAGTACACACAAACAGACCAACAAGAAACTGCAATGCGGAGCAAAACACAACTACATAAGAGATTAAACTGGACACAAAACAACAAGCTAAACTGCCACAAATGAACATAAAATGACCAGTGAGAGGACACAACATTAAAGAAGCGCCAAGATATCTATAGAAAGGAACACATGAGATGTTAACAGAACAAATACTTCTCCTACTCACTTAATGCAAACGACTGAAAATGGAAGCGTAACTAACTGGCGGAGAGAGAGAGAGCTAATACTAATGCTAGCAGCACAAATCGCTAATTAAACTAGCCTAATTAGCCTTACGCCCCATGAATGTATTCAGCCCTCCAGCCTCACTCATCTTCGACAAAAGCGGCTCCAAAGCATTCTGACATCAAGATTAAATTTGGTAATAGTTTTTTCTCACAGTACTGCCAACCCGAGCTGACGACTCCAAGGTTAAAGGTTTGCTCGGTTTCCAGGCGTTGTTTCTCCATGATTATCCTCCTCCGTGAATCGCGGCCAATGGCATGCGTCGGGCGTCATGTCGTCAAGTCACCTGATTCTGCGAGAAGAGGCGATTAACAACCAAGTCCATTTTAATTCCGCTATAAAAATGTGCATATTTTGAAGTTTCAAAACAGCCATGGTTAAAAAAATGTTCTTATAAATCCCCGAGAATGGATAAATAAGCCATCCCACAGGTCAGACTCTGCAGCTCAGAGAGCAGAAATACCTGCAGAAAGAGACAGAAGAGAGGAAAAGAGACAAAAGAACAAAATGGAAGAGAGACGAAAAGAGGTGACAGGAAGGACTGGCTTAGGTGTTTATGTGCTTGAGGACAAAACAAACAGTTATACACAGTGGTTTTAAAGACCAGTTTGCAGAAATCTCTAATGCTTCAAATAATAAGAAAATACAGAATTGCCTAACTGTAGTATAGTATAAAGATCCACTCACATTTGGTAGCGCTCAGCACCCAACACTATCACTATAATTACGTGCGATAACTGGGAAAAATAGATTTGAACCTTTGGGTTATGAGACATGAATGACTGCAGATGATTTATTATTGAACAGATGTGACCTAAAATTGTTTTCTGTTCCCTATAGTGTCAGGCTGTGACTACTACACTGTAGGAGTAAATTGAGGAAGCGAGCAGCAGCAGTCGTCAGACCGACAAATCCTCCCACCATCCCCAGAAACAGTGACATCAGTCAGTCCCTGCGACATGTTTCAGTCAGCGCCCCTGCTTCCACTGCTGGCCTGCCCTCAACCCCTCTGCCTTAATCACCCCGGGTGCACCATCCGGCGGACTGCGTCCTCCAAGCCCTAACCTCTGGCGACCCTCTGGAGCCTCAGCCGACCCCATCCCCATCAAGCCCCCCACAGTCCCAGTCAAGACCCCCACTGTACTGAACATCTGGTTTCCCAAGCAGGCGTCAGAGGGCGGCAACACACCCACGGACCTCAGCTGACCACCCCTCTGTCACCAGGCAGCAGCAGACGTTGTCACCAAGACCAGCCCCTGTATTTTAGCACCGTGCAGGGTCAGATCCTCAACCCCACCACCCCCAGCCAGGTGGGCGGGTGTCAGAGTGGGGAGCGGCGGCCTCTCCCAGAGCTCCTGGAGGAGACAGAATATGGCGAGGTGGAGGACTATCTGGTGGCTATCCGACGAGGGTGTCAAGCTCAAGAAGGCGATGACCAATGACCGATCAGCACCAAGTATTCACTGGGGCGAGAAAGGTTGGTTTGACTTGAGCCATTTTCGTCCCTAGCCTTATTTCAGTAAATATACTCTAGAACTCGTGGTTACTGCTGATAAATACAAATGGGAACTATGACATCAAATGAGCATAAAGAATAAAGAAGAAGTTGCCAGAGACTCTGATCAAGAATCGGTTGGAAATGACTAAAAATTGTTGAGGAATATTTCATTTTGGTGTCGTGACTTCATTTTCAACAATGTTAAAAATTTGATATGAGAGTCTAAAATCTGCACCTTCACTGTTTGTGAGTATTAATTAATTAAATGATGGATATTTCATTTTAGAACGACAAAGCTGCCTTAAAGGTAAGGTTTATATACATACGCACATAGTTTGAAAATATCGATAAACTAAAATAGACAATCAAACTACTGTGTATAAGCCTGAACTGAACTTTGAAAGCCAAGCAGATCTGAACCAAAATGAAATATCATTCAGTTCAGCTTTCTATCAAATGCTCGATCGGAAAGTGTACTTGTCCAGACCAAGACTTTCTCCACAATTGCCACATATTGTTGTTTGGGAGCTCACAAGCACTTCTCCCTTTAAAAAGAAACCTGCAGCCTCTTGCAGAGTTGAAACAGTCAAATTGCACTTGACTAAAATTTACACGGACAGTTTACTCTCTGAGCAGCTACTTGGAACACAGATGCTGATCTGAGATCATTTCCTCAGAACTGGCATATAGAGAAGGTGAAAGGTCACACAGAGCTAGAACACAGGCAAAGTTGTGCGGGAGTTGTTCTTATGTAGAACTGAGAGATGAAACTAAATTTTAATGAGTGTCGTAAAAGGAAAAGTGGTGATAGATGGTGAGAAAAAAATTAAACATGAGCGGAAGGGTATTCAGGTATTTACAAGATCAAATCATTATTGCATATTTATATTTTGATGTGTTTGTAAGTTTTGTTTTCTTGCTCCTGCCCTTCCCCGTAGTCTCCCATTTCCTCTAAAGGTGCCAAAAGCCTGTGCTGGATTTAACTTAATATTCTCCTATTTAATTGAAATTCTTTCTTGGTTTTCTTTCTGTAATAAGATGGATCTTTGATAAATCATGATAGCCTGAAGAAAACTGAGCTTCTGGAACTGAAAAGGTATTTTATTTATGTAGGGGCAGCATATTGGATGCAACCCGTAGTAAGCCCCTAAGTTTTATTCTTCCTGACGGTAATGGTGCAACCTGCATCTAGTATAAGGTTTGCTTTAGTATAAACAATCATTGTTGGCTCCTGGGAATTTAGATTTCTAAGTCAGTTAAACCCATAATGTCCCACCGCGGTAGTTATGTGATGTCAGCGGTAAGCGGATCAGGAACTGGTGGATGCAACTTGCTAGATAGAATCTGCTGTTAGCTGTACCAAAACAAAACAATGCCTATCTTTGATTCTGTAAATGGAAATTAAATATAGGGACTGGTTTGTAGTGGATCAGTATTTGGCACCTAAGCGTAGCTTTTGGTGAAGCATGGAAGGTTTAAAAGTACCATTAATTATGTTACTTGTGATCATGGTAGTAATAGAAATTGTTACTACGGTTCCTTGTTACTACTTAGCATGTGGGTAGATAATGTGGATTAGTGTATTTGGTCTGTCGTAGTAGAGCCTGTGTTCTGAAAATTGACTGCATTTAGTAGTCACAGATGTAAAGCAGTTGTGAACTTGACGGGCTTGAATTATTTTTGTAGGCTACAACTGGAGTCAGATTTTATTACTGGGACGAGTGTACTACAGTTACAGTATTTTGTTCTATCACACACAGTTTGAGATACACTCCATGATTATGCTGTAGTGCCCAATGAGCCAAAATTTGTCATTTGAAAACTAGAAAATTCACGAAACAAGAAAGTAGTCAATTTAAACCGATGAAAATCTGGAATATTGGTTCTTGTCCCAGTCCTGAGCGGAAACCGATCAGATATACCACTAGAAGTGTACATTTTCTGGGAAGAGAGCAGGTGCACAATTTCCTAAAGTTATATAAACTGGTCTGAGAGTTTAGCAGTCACTGGTGTAACTGTTTTGTACTTTCCTATAGCCATCAAACAACAACTGTCCAGTATATACAGTATTTTTCAGGCAATTCCACCCCTCTGGCAGCCATGTTGGAGGTCCATAACTCTTGTGTGAATTATAGTTAATTTTATTCATAATGTAAATTGATTTGTCTCATCAAAGGACTGTTTCAGTTTAGTTTTATGTTGTTGAGTAGCTTCATTTAGCTGAAATCAGCTTAAATTTATAATTTGGACAGTACTTACACTTGTACTTTGGAGCACAAAATCATATGTAGACAGATAAATTTATTTTTAAAATAAGTAAATTAAATTTTGAGTTTGATGTTTCATATTTGTTGAGTAAATATCTACATTTGTTTAAGTTCATGCATTTCTTAGTAGAAGCTAACTGTAGCACCCACTGAACAAATGTAATTTGTTGGGACATCCTCAGTTGTTTGAACAGTTATTGCAGACCCCCTTCACTACTAAGATTTAAGATAGACACTCCATAATGGTGCCAGATGAAATTTCTAATACAGTAGATCTACTTGTTAGCAAAACCCACTCTTAGCTGTGGTTAAACAGACTATTCTAAAACGCAACAGCTCTGCTGTGTACTGATATTTATAATGTAACTGCAAATATATAATCCTATAATGACCTATGATTTACTAAATGTCAAATAGCAGTGAGTTAAAATCTAATTGTACTGTGGTGATTAACAACAAGCTAAAATACAAAACTTTCCCTGTTATACTTAGATACTGTTAATAGAGTCTACAAACCCAAATTATTTATGTATTTATTCATTTATCCATCAGTTTTATTTAGCAGTTTTCCACGTTCTTAATCTCAAAACTGTACTATAGGAGATATAAAACCTAATAACAAATGTATTTAATATACATGCTTGGCGCTGTTTGAACAAACAAGATTTAATGAACCTTTTTCTACTGGAACTACTTTTTTCTCAGTTGGTCTGTCTCTAATGGACCAGAATGCATTTCAGACACCACCCATCATCTGGTCTTGTTTCCCTACAGGGATCCTTCGATATTTCATATTTTATGTGACAGCAGTTTGACACCCTATGATGACTGGAAGCCTATCTGTTTTTGTATCTATTCTCACTCTGTTAATTTTCCAAGCGCAGGTCAGCGAATCTGATCATGCAGCTGATCGATAACAAGCGTATGAGCTGGATATTCGAGCCCTGGGGCCCTCCTGCGCTTGTGTGTTTATCAATGATCTGAATGATGCTGACACTGAGGATTGAATCAGTGATTATTAATCCATCCCTTAGTAATAGAAAACACAGAAAATTATTTGCTCACTTGGCATCCAGTCAGAAATATCATGTTGCTCTGGATAGACGTTAGATCAAAATCCTCGTCAGTCCTCAGTGTTTGTCAAGACCTTTTGTCTAGGCTAAGTAACGGCAGCTGTCAGTGTGTTCCTGCCCTTTGCTTGGTTTATTTTTCATTTGAGACAAGTTGCCGTTTCTTACAGTATGTACTAAAATGATGCTCTGGGCAGTTCTTATTACATTTTTTGTATCTTATATGGGTGCTCTTCTGTAATGTTTCCCTCGTTGCATTTCATAGATAAACATGACCACTTTACAGAAACATTTAAAGATGATTATCTTACCTTTACCTTTTCCATCGTAGGAATCTGTTGCCTTTGCTGAGGAATATCTCATTTAGATTAAGGTTAATTAACAATGTGAACTGGCTGTAAAAGTAAGGAAAAACATTATTTACTCTGCTGGTTTAAAGAGGTTTTGACTAATTTGTGTTTTTGTTTTGTTATATCATAATGTTTGACATTTTACCCTTAAGATTCTTTAAAGACTGGCTAACATCCAGTGGTTTAGCATTCAAGTCGATAAGTGACTGACGTCCGGGGTTAATGGGGTGGATTAATACAGGACCATGACCAGGTCCTTGATCAGGAGCTAGACTTATAAGCTTTTTATTTCATTGATTTTCACATTAAGATTCCACGATTCATAAACAGAACAGAAAAACTTTGTTAAATACATATAACAGCTGATATGCTGTCAAACAGAATACATTTCCTAAAACTCATAAATCAGGTCTTTCTCCTGACATTGGGACCCATATAAAACTAACTTAGCGTTGAAAGAAATCACTCACTGCTAGGGCGCTTATGTGACTTCAATGATTAACTTTGTAGGTTTTAGCTAAAATATTTCCTTTTAAGTTTATTTTATCAAAATGGCTGTAAGATGCCAACATTTGAACATCAACTAAAAGGTCAACCAACTTTTCATCTAATTTCAGCCATATTTGTACATTCTGATGATTCTTACAAAACATAAATACCAGATAACAACTTAATTTTATAGGTTTCTTATATTTTTTTAGCATTTAAGAGGAAACTTTTAAGATAATAATTTTGCTTACCCAGGTATCGAGTCTTATCTGTTGCTGTATTTTTACAGTCCCTGTCTGTGGTGCTAGAAGTAATGGCAACCTGTTTAGTTTTTGTTTTTTAATTAATTGCTAGTCTGACCTGTTTCTTAACCTCTGGCTCTTCCCCTGCGTTAAGTTTAATGTTCAGTTCTGAATACTAACTGTCTCCTATTTCTATGTATACAGGCTGTTTTGGCTAAATAATAAAATCATAGCATCACGATGTGCATCTAAGGAAACTCGTGGTTTGTTTTTCTGTCCACAATTCCACTGATTTATTTTTAGAATTAGAGTTTAATTGTGCAGTCACATTACCACATTATGAGACTGAAGTTGTAAATTTGGTTGTGGAAATAAGAGTACAGTTAAAGATTAACAGCTTTTTAAACTTTGAGTGTTTCTATGAAATCTGGATTGTCCTCAGTAAGCCCCTCTAATTACTTTGTAATTTCTTTATAGTTGTATATTTCACAAACTTAAGTCTACTGCATTAGAGAACAGAATGATTATTAAGGTCTTTACAGAAAATGAGTTCACCCATCTGGATTCATGTCCCAGGAAGACAAACATTATAGTAACAGCATTAGAACAGATGTTCTATTAGGCTACACTGATTCAACAAAGTTAATATAATTTATCAGTGTCTTCCCTGATGTTAGTGGTTGTGTTGCAAGTCATGCTCCATTTTGGTACAGTTATTTTTGTGCACAGTTGTTTGGCTCTAGAAATTCTGCTCATGTCCTCAACAGCTGAGTAGTGACTATGATTTCCTGTACACTTTGAATAGAAGCGGAGAGATGGAAAGAAAATCTAAGGAATGACTTAAAACTGAACCTTAGTTTCATTTTTCATTAAATTTCTATGATTAATTAGGCAGCAAGCAAAGTTAAAATGTTATAAATATATTAAGACTCAGGACTGTGTTGGGTATATTGACTGAGTAAGACACCACACCCAACAACATGATTTTGTTCTAAAGGTGCTATATTTTTTTGCTATCACTATATAGCTAACATTAGCATTAACAGAAGAAAAACTGCACATTCAGCATCAAACTTAATTCCTTTTCTTGCCAGGAGAGCTGTTTCCAGTATTGAGAAAACCTTTACTATCAACTCTTGTTTCTATCACTTCTTCTCCTAACCAACCAGACTAGCCTGCTCCATCTCATAATAACTTTTCAGTGAGTCTCTAAAGCTTTCTGAGGATGGAGGTAGTGTCTTGTAAATACAAACAATGGCTGAAGCATGGTAAGTAAACAGCTGCTAATGCTAACATTAGCTATGAAGCGATATAGCAAAACATTACAAGTAGCACTTTAATTAACACAACATCTAAAGCTGGCTGAGAAATGAGTTTCCTGAGCGCTTTAAGATGGGCACAGATGTGAGTGTGTGGCTGACCTTAGAGCTACTCAGGCGGCTTCAGCCTCCCTCAGTCAGGAAGCGACTGGAGTTTCACTGCCTTGCTGAAGGGCACCTCAGTTCCCAGCATTGAATGAGAAGACATGAAGGACAGCATCACCTGCAGAAGCAGAGTAAATCTCCCAAATTTATTGTCTTGTTTTAAATTGCCTGCACATAATGTTTGCAAAATACATACATACATACTGTGTAACCACTCCTTTGAAGTCACTGGTTTTATAGTACATACATGTTATCAGTGCACAACCGCTGCTGCTGCTGCCAGACTGTCCACAAGATGGCAGCACAACACAGCATTCAGCTAAACTGACAGACGTAAGAGATGACACACTTTATTCATACGCTTCAAAACAGTTCTCCTCTTTTCTTATTTTGCTTCAGAGAATGTAATAATTGTAAAAGCGTCATCATGTTTTCATCAACTAGAGAGAAATAAAAAACAAATGAAAACCCTGTGCACACCAGAGTCCTAGAAAACCTTCATCCCTCTTAGAAAACACACACAAACATGATATTAACATGAGATGATACAAAAACATACAAGTTCAGGTTGTCCACTGTAACGTGAGTAAACCATACTTATTATTATTTAATTGAATTTGCTCATATTCAAACAGACCATATTGTGTCCTCATCCTCCACAACAAATCTCTTCTAATGGGACCCCAGCAAAAAAGAAAAAAGCTGAATTCACTTGGGGCTTTTATTAATCTAATGACAGACTTAAATATCTTCTGTTGCTGAGTCCAAACACTCATTAAAATATTGATCAAGCATTTGTGTATGAGTCAGTCTGAGCTCAGAGGTTCAGCTGTTCTGGAAACTTCTCCCTCAGGCCTTCTCCTTTGCAGTTTGAGGATGTGGGATGATCTCAGAGCTGAGCTCAAACTGCCCCCCAGACGAAACATTTCTCCCCGGAGCAAATATCACAATGTTAAATAACAGCAGGATTTTAAAGCTAGCAAAAACTAACACACATCCACAACCATTATTACGTATTTTGGCGATTTTTAAGACTTTTCAAGGCATGGAAAAATTCAAAATTTTCCTCCATATACACCTGTGTTTATAATAAACAAAGTGAATTCAATGTAAAATGTGATTCACTGGTTGTGTTCATCCACTCTTCTATATCACAGGGCCTCCTCAATTTAACTCATGCATTTATACAAATTTCAGGGATGATAAAATATATTTCTCTTGCAATGTGAAAATGCAAAAAATAAATGCTAATTTTAGAGTGAAGAGTTTTCTTTCTAATAGTGAAACAAGCAGCTTAAAGAACATTGCTGTCAGATTTAATTATTGTAAACTATTATTAACTATGCCTGCTTTTCTCTCCTTATTGATAAACTTCTTTTTTGGAACAAACAGTAATAGAAGAACACTACTTTAAGTCCTGGACAACTGGGATTTGAGTGATTTGACTGTAGTGATTTACTGCTTCATTTATAATCATTTACATTTACTTCATTTACAGCTTTGATTGAAGGCTCAAATAAAATGATAGGATGTAAATATAATGCAAACATAAGTAAACACAGTGGCTGTGTAGGAGTGATTTTGAACACAGCCAGTGACTCCAACAGAGGAAAGGATTAAATAGATTCCTGTAATTACAAAAAGCACCTTGTATATGTGCTGGAAGGTAGAGTAAGTGAGAGAAGCAGAAAGAAAAATAGACAGGAAAGGAAATGAAGACTGAAAGAAAGAGTTTAAGTCGCTTTTCATAGAGCGTCTGAAACCTAAACCTGTGCAGCAAGTCAGACCATCTCTGGAGCTTCAAGTTTGATGAAACAAGGCCTAAAACTAATTACACAGAGGCTGGATCCAAGTCAGAAGTGTCTGTGTAGAGAGAGGAGTGAAAAGTAAAAAAAAAAAAGAAAAGACAAAAAGATGGTGGAGACAGAAAAACACAGGAGATGCACTGAAAAGACCTTGGAAAGCAAACATTGTAAGACCAAAACTGAAAATAGAAGCACAGTTTCCAAACCGTATGTTTGCCACCAAGTTCCTCCTTTGTTAATCAACCCATACAAAACATGTCGAGACTTTCCAGCATATTAAAACCATCTGATACACAAATTAAAGTCTGATTATAGAGCTACATCAGTTCTTCATACAAAACACAAAAATATTTCGGGTAGCAGATGACACTGTTCCTGTTTGTTTCATTTTGTTGTGTGTTGTTTGTTGTTTGTTTTGTTACTTATTTCTTTTTTTGTGGATATTTAAAAGACAAACAGCTGCTGCACTGACTAGAGTGACTTTTAGTTTGTTCAAACATCTATTTGAAAGATTTGTCGAATTCAGCCCCAAAATGGACAGATAGTGTTTTGGAGATGACATCTTCAAATGTATATAAAGTGTTTACTGAAGAGAGAAAAATAACCAAATATAATTCATAAGTTGTGTAAAAAACAAACAGAAAGTAAAACACATAGAGCATGAAATAGTGTTCCAACTGTCAAAACAGTTGGTCAGCATCTACTGTTTATGTTTCTACTGTCAGGATGGAAATAACCACAGTCACACCTGGAAGTTTTCATACTGGTGGTTGGAGATAGTGAATTTGGCTGGGATTTTTTTATTTTCTCTTCCCTCTGTAGGAAAAGGATGTCTAATACCTGTTGGAATCAGCAGCTAGAAGCTGATATTTGGAAAGAATCCAAGTGGGACAATGAGCACTTCCATCCTGGGAGCTACAAGGCATTCCACAACCCCACTGAGAACCAAATACGTCTGTTTCAGTTCCTCACATCGATAATTGTTCAAGTAGGTCCGCCCAAAGTGCTTGGTTTTACAACTGGCAGGTTCAGATTCTCATTATAAGGGTCCTGGCGACCAGAAACAGCTGTTTTATCACTTTGACTTGGGCCACCAGTCTCCACTGGCAAAAACAGTAATTGTATATCACATTAGATGGGAGTTTCTCATCTTCACGGCTGCCTCGATCTCTTTGTTTATGTTGTTATGGTGCTTTTGCTTATGTAAGAATCTGAATACTTCTTCCCACCACTTAAAGTCACGGTGGTATTCCAGCAGCTCAGTGTTCTGTATGGTAAAATTACAGTTTTTTGTCAGTGGACTTTGGCGGTGATAAAACAGTTGTTTCTCAGACAAATCTTACTCAATACTGCACAGATTCCAAAGATTTTTTGTCTTTTTTGGCTCCCTCTCAATCATAGAGGATATCTTACTGAACTGACATATTGAATTAACTTGGATGGCGAGTGGTGACGATGGAGTCAGACCTTGTGAAAATACCACAGCTTGGTGCATCAAAAGGTAACCATCAGCCAATAACATTTCTAAACTGCCTGAAAAGGTCTAGAAACACAAGAGTACTTGAATGCCGCCAGAGCAGGACAGAGAAACATCCAACTGTAAATACTTTTTCATATTTTTTAAGTTGACATCAGCAGTATCCAGTTTGTAGGTGAGAGCCAATTGTTGTGTTACTTAGTGGCTCGTTAGGAGTGGGCTGCATCACCATGAACTGTGCTTCTTTCTCTTTCTCCTTCTCGCCGTCCAGAAAACAGAGGAACATCCCCAGAATACAGCCCGATGGACACCATTAAGCTTTACCCTGCAGAGGAGAAAACAATTTGTTATCTGAGGATAAGTATTCAAAATTGAGTAGTTTAAGCTCACCAGTTCAGAATTACCCTTCCCTTTTAAATATTAGCTCAGATGTAGTTCTAACAGGATCCCACACCATATAGTTTTACGTTAAGTCAGGGTGCAAACAACATGAATAAAGCTGACACTGATTTTGTTTTCTCTCTCTTTCATGCCTCATTTTTTGTCTCTGAATGTTTTCTCTGATGTACCTCCTCCTCCTGTAGCAGCAACGGCAGTCTCCACCGCTCCAGTTTAGATTTATTTATGGTTTTATTCTGGCTAATTTTCTTTAGTTTCCTTTACTTAAAATGGTTGAAGGTGACTTGTTATTATTAAACATATAAATTGCTACAGATATAATAAAAACTGGGGCATCTGGTTGCCATCATCCCCAGTCATGGCATATCATACCCTATCCTCCTCCCTTCTTTCGTCTTTCACTGTCGGCTGTATAATAAAAATATAACGCCCCCAAAATTAAATCAAAATAGGTCTCACCATGTGAGCTAGTACCTAGTCTGCCACATGTCCCACCTGTTTAGGCGTCAGATCTAGGACACCATCCCCAGTTTGGAAGCCAGAGCCTCCCACATAACCTGCAAGACTACACACACATTTGTTTAATTATAATCATTCCATCATCATCATCATCATATCCTTAGCAATTTAAAGGCGTCTAATCCTTGAGAAGGAAATCACTTGTTTCAAAACAAAGAGACATGAAACCACGGTTTCATTAATTTACATTTCCAATTAAAATGCAGCAAACACCTACACAACTGTAAGCTTGAACTGTTCTATACTGCACCTGTCCTCAACAGACTGCCTCCAAATAACCCTGAACCCTCAGAGACAATGTGGGAGGGCTGCTTACCCCGGACCTGCCAAATCTAAACCCAGGTTCCCCAGAGCTGCAACTGCAAAAACACAAAGAGGAAAACACTTTGATCTCTGACATTCACTGATGAAACAAACCAGATTTTTGCAGCATTCCAACACTCATTTCATTTTTCCAGACTTTGTAGAGTCTTTAAAGGATCTTCAGAGCCCTAGGAGCCTCAGCTTGTCTCTCTAGTAAATCTAAGATTGTCCTGATCTCAGGATCTCACAGGAACTTGAGTTTAATTCAAGATTGAATCTGAGACCACAGGCGACCACAACTTCTGCATGCCCGGCTTTTTGATCGGTGCAGTGACTGACCAGATGTGCAGAAGTGAGAGTAAGCAGGGTTTGAACAAACTATAACTGAATGCAACACTGCTTGAATCCCTAAGGCTAGGCAGACACTGTGTTTTATTCATCTTATGTATTGTGTTAACTCACAGTATTGATGTTAATGTTTAATCGACCTTTCTGCACCAACAGAGAACCGACAAAATTCTATGCTCACACTGTAGGGTCAATCAAGCAGCCACAATGTGGAGCTAACCGTGAAGCACACAGAACTCCTGGCCACTTTGTCCATTGTAATTTCATGTAACAAAAGCTGACAAAAGGAGAGAGCGGCCAGTGTAACTGTACAATTCTACCATGAACCCTTAAGTAAGAAGAGTTAAAAGAAGTGAAAATATGAAGCCACAGATGTCTGGAAGATGCAGGATGGTCTCCTCTACAGCAAAGTTGGCTTTATAATCCAGGCTCATATTCAGTCCAGTCACAGTGTTAGCTCTGGACTCTGGTTATAATAAAATGATCATTATAGTTCCTCTTACAATCTTTTGACATCAGCCATGTAGGAAACTGTGGGAGCTGCACAGACTGCAAGACCAGGCTTTCCTGACCTGCATAAATCCATCTGACAGCTGGTTGTTCAGGTGAGTAATCAGGCCTCATGACCAACTCCCTAAAACTGCACAACAAACAACAATGATGTAGCAGATTCTAGATTAACCCGAGATGGTCTCCTCAGGAGGCTAAAGTGGAGGTATAGACAGTCTAAAACTGTGCACTGTCATTGAGTAGATCACAGCATCTTGCTCCACTCTGTGACGGTGACAGTTACTTTCCAGCATACTGGAGCTTATGTGAAGAGATTAGTTCAGGTGGTTGTGGCATCTGATAAGGTCCTCCTTGGCTCTTTTATCACATCTGGTCTGGGAACACATCAGGATCCTCCAAGAAGAGCAGGAGGGGCCCAGCAGGGGTTGGAGCTCACCTTTCTTAACCTGCTGCCTGAATGGAATTCAGCATCCTAACAGGACAAACAATCAGCTGCTGTTGAAGCTATAATCCTTCTACTGGGCCTCAATATATGTCTCCATTTGAGAAAACTTTAAACTCACCACGCAGCCAGAGCAGACAAGTAGATATCGTGGCCCACATACAGTACATCTCTGTAAAATGCAAGAAGATGAAAAGCAGGGAAGGAGTCAAACAATAGATCAAAACAGCAAAATACGAATGAGAGTCAGTAGGGTAGAGAGAAGGGTGCTTAGAAAGTTTATTTCAGATCAAAGAGTACCTTTGGAAAACCACCAAGACACTAGTCAGCTTCTTTCTCTTCTGCCTTCCCGTGGTTTTTTTTTACTGTCAGCAGCACATCAAAAGCTTCATAACAATCAGTTAATGTACAACATCAACATGGCTATGAATAATTCAAGCTGTAGATTTGGTTACAACATCTGAGGGGATGGCAATGTAATGATAGAAACTGTACTTGTTCATGGTCATTAAAAGTGTAGAGTGCTAAGGATGTTTGTTCTGCTGTGGCGGATCTCTGGAGGACAAGCGGCGATGCTTGAAGCCAGCGAGTTTCCTGCCAGGAGCTAAAACTCCAGATGGGCCAGCCGACCTGAAGTTTCCTTCAAGAAGAAACTCCTCGATGACGTCAGAGAGAAAAGAAGAGCAGCGATAAAATCTAGCCTCATTTCATAGCTTCTCTGACACTGATTATGGCATGACGGCGAAGTGCTGGTGAAAGAAAAACAAGTACCACAATAGAAGTCCGCCTCAAATGAAATGCAAAAATACAAAGTGGAATCAGTGAACTAGTTGAGCGTCTCTGCAGGTTGGATGATAATGAAACAAATATAAAGCGGTGCTGGACGGATAACGGCGTCAGGCAGAGCTATTGATCTTGGCGCATCCTCAGTCTCGTTTGCACTTTGCAGAGGAAACTGGAATGAAGTATCCATGGAAGCGGAATAATCTCCCTCTGAAATGAGGAAAACGACTCCAGTGCCTTTATGGGACACTACGTAGTGTAATAAAGACCCAAACTGAGACCTGAGACTGAGACTGAGACAGACAGCAGCCATGTTGACAGCAGGATGTACTGCAATAGTACTGTGAGATCTAGAAGAACCCAAGTTTAGAAAGAGCATTTTCATTTCAGCTGGTGGCATCAACAGAGCTATACAACCCAATAAAAAATGTCTCAGGCGATGGCTGATGGAGGGAGAGTATGATGTTTACCAGACATCACATGAAGTATGCGACTTCCAGTCTGAATAGAAAACAATAATACCTATAAAAGGGCGCTCTCGTCACCTGCTTTTGTCTGTAGCGTGAGGACTAAACTAATAACTAATAAATTTATTGCTCTACTGTGCTGTCACAGGCTTTGTGCCACTGGAGGCAAACAGATAACAAAATCTGTAATGGTTTTATTTATTTAGGTCTTTTATTGTTCCAGCTGCTAAAGGATGAAATGATGACTGAAACCATGTTATACATAGAATAAATATTTGAGATTCTAGATTAATAATAGATCCAAATTACATATACTTGGACTTTATTGCTTTCACAGGTCTAATAATTATTCTCATCACAGATGAACCTCATAGTGTATGTTAACGATGATTTTAGATTTGATTGTTTCAGCTGCAGACTGGCTGCTCTGCTCCTCTATATGCTCTTACCAGCCATGGTGGAAATCCCAGAGTGGCTCCAATAGAGTTCAATCTATGACCTGGAGGCAGAGAAGATAAAATCACTGTGGTCAGACTCACAAAAGAAAAAATGACGGAAAAGCTGGATCTATAATGACTTAGATTTGCTGAGATTTCATTCCATTTCATGAAATGTTTCTTTTTCAGGCAAGTAATTTCCCTAAAATTAAGCTTCATCGCTGTGACCAGTTCACTTACTGCGGCAATCATGATGGCATTATCAAGAAACCAAATCAACAAAGGGGATGGCGTTATTGCAACAAAACTGCAAATGAGCAGAAACAAGTTAATAAACAACACTAGAGAGTTAAAACAGATAATCCTGACATTTTAAAGTTCAAAGTCTGACAAATAACTTAAAATAAATCTTCTAACAGCTAAACTAGCTCTGTCAAAATCCACCTCCAGCTCCTCTAAAGCTCACTGAGTAAGCAGGAGTGAGTTTAGTTTGTTTGGTGCATCACCAAAATGAGCTGGGACCACATGGATTTCCTGAGCAATACTGCAAGTAAGGGTCAGCTGCTGACTACTCTTCATACTGAACAGACGAGATGTGAGTTGTAAAACTTCGTCTGTTTGTCACCTAAGAAAATGACTATAACTATGACTATTCTTTTAAAGCAACACTATATAGCGTCGCACCAGGCGAAGCCCTCTCTGCAGCCACAAGTGGTAATTAATTTTGTTGAGCAGGCTGACTGTTGAGTGGTTTCATCATTTCGAGAGAAACGCTACCCTATCAATCTCTTGACTGAACTGGAACATGGCCGGGCCAAGGTATGTGTACATGATCCTCGGCTTCTGGAGCAGGAAGTACTGTTGCTGTAACAAACACACCAACCTCTGTTCATAATTCTTGATCTTTCTATCAGTTTCCTGGCAGAGATGAATACTAAACCTCTAACTTTACAGGTCGTGAACCATCACAATGAATTTTGAAACTGGTATATTAAGGTAAAATAGTTGCATAATGTTGCTTTAATACATAATATATGAAATAAAATAGGACTGGATATTACAGCATTCACTACTTTTCTGACACAGTTATTTTGTCTGTGCTATTAAACTGGAGTAAAGAGAATGTCAGATGCAAATCCTGGTAAATTTTCTTCTAAAACTAAATCTTTCTACCACAGTAAGGAATATTGTTCTAGGAAATACTCTTTATGATTTAGAAAAACATTGGCTTCAAAATGCTGTAGGGTTTGATTATGGTCAGTTATTGAACCAGGTTATCTCTGATATTTCAGACTTGACGGAACAATTGTTATTTGACAGAGAGATAAGACAAGAAAAATCAACAAAACTAATTACAGTCTGTGTTTGTGTGTCACTGACCAAACCCATTTCATCTACAATATCAAGGCAAAAAAAAAGCTTCTTCCAGAGCAAAATATAGTAAAGAATCTTTACAAGAGAACTGCTGACACCACAGAAAAATCGATGGATAAAATTCAGACTGCAATTTCCTTGCAAAATATAGAGGATTTGTGTGTGTGTGTGTGAGTCAAATATAATCTCTCACTGTATCTGATCTGTGCTGCAGTCGGCGGCGAGGGCTCCAGGGTCTCTGTGAAGAAAAAACATCAAAACACATCAGAAGTTGGCTCATTAAGCGCTGAGCTTCAGCTTTAAGCGTCTGCGGCAACACGGAGAAACAGTTTGCTGATCCCAGAGTCATCACAGTCGCCTCTTCTGTTCAACAATTTACACTTTGAGTCGTCACTCCACAGTAACTTCTGACAGATACAGTGATGCTGTTATCCCACACTCCCACTGTGTTGTGTGATGATGGGAGATAACAGCACCAGAGTGCACCCCCCCACCACATAAACCAAAACTACACTAATGAGGGTCACGTGGTAAAACCATGTTGGACTCAGCTCCAGCACAGAACCTTTGATGTATATCATCTCTCATCTCGGTCTCTTCACACCATCAATTAAATAAAGAAAAAGCCTCAGTGATAGTTTGATTTTCAGAACAATTAATTTTTCCTTTCATCAGCACCCAAGAAGGGCAGAAACGCCCCGATACGTTCTTCAAAAAAAGACCAGATGTGCTGTTTCAGGTAAAGATTTCAACCGTTAATTACAGCTCGTTTCATGATGCATTTCTTTTTAAACCTCATCAAAGTTAGACCTGTATAGTCTTAAAGGATAACTCTAGTCTTTTGGAACCTGGGCCTTATTTTCTCATGTTGTTGGGTCAGGACGGAAAAACATCAAAGTACGCCCAGGTATCAGATTTTTGCACTGCAAAACAAAACTAACAAAACAAAACTGAAGACTGTAAAACTATCTCGAAATCTCCTAAAACTTTCTTGAGATCTTGAGAAACGATTGCGAGATCTTGGTAAAGTTTCTTGGGATCTCGTAAAAGTATCTTTTTTTTTTTTCAATCTTCAGATTTTTTTTGAAAAAGTAAAAAAAGTATTTTTTCAGCATCAGTTTGGAAACTCTGGTATTGTACTGGCACTAAAGAAACAACAGAAGAGATGAGCTACACTTATTGTATAAAGAACTTTATTGTCAGAGGTTTCAAACAACACTCGGCCCTGGAAGCTGAACATGCTCTACCTTGAACATGTTTGACTGACATGAGTAATTGATCACTGGATGGCATTCAACAGCGCTGAGGCCAAAGCTGAGCCAGGATTAACTTTCTAAATCAAACAATGCTGAGACTTCTGTCAGAGCCACTGCAGCAGGACTGCCACTGTGCCAACACATTAAAAAGAAAGATGAGGCTGCATTTTTTAAAATCTGTTTGAACGTGGCCTTAGAGCAGAGTACCTCCAACATGGCCGCTCAAGGTTACACCATGGTAGGTCAAATGAAAGCTCTCTCTAACTCCAGTTGGTAGCTTAACCTACTGCTGGGCTCCCATGTTTCACATTTTCTGTTTAACGTCGTGCAGGAGTTGTTGTTTTCCTTGTTTAACGACTCGTACACCTTATTGTGTTTTATTTACAGGTTGAGGACTCCTTCGATGTTCATATTTCAGGAGGTTTTTAGCAGGAGCTGAATTATTCACAGAGGTCTCCTCCTCTCAAAAACAAACAGACAGAGTAATTAAAACTGGCAAAAACACAGAACAAAGAAGTTTCACATTAAAAAAATGAGTGATTCTCCGGTGATCTTCAACAGACACAGGATGTCAGGAGGGGCTGTTTGCTCAGCTTGCTTACTTAAGACCGAGACGGCCAACCACAAAAAAATCCTTCATCTGGTTAAAGATTATGATGGCCAAAAGATCAGCAACTGCAGGTTTAAGAACATAAAAACATAAAAATGAAAATATGTTCTAAAAAATATGTTTAAAAAAAAAAAAAAAAAAGAAGCTCAGTTACAGGTCAAGTATAAATGCCAAGTTCAGAGCTGAATAAAAGTGCAGTTCTAGGTGAAATAAGGGGCAGGAGTGCATGTGTCTGTCTTATAGAAGCAGGACTGAGTCATTTCAGCTTTCGTCGTCAGTCTGACATTAATTGGTGAGAGAGAAGTGGCAGACTCAGGTTGTTGTGCCGAACACCCTGGGGAGACCCTGAGCTGAGTCAAGAGAAGTGGGTCACTGGAGCAGAGTGCATTCTGGGCAAGAGACCAATTACAGGAAGAGGTCAATTATAGCCAGGGATTAATCTGCTGAGTCCTTCACTCTCTGACCTGTGGGTGTTTGTGCATTTAAATGTGCTCATTCCCCACAAGTGTCTCAAACTTTTCTGCCAAGATCTGGGAAAAGTAAAAGAGATACCAAGAATACAGAAATAAGCAGTGTGTGTGTGTGTGCAGCTGCATAAAGAAGCCAGACTCAAGAAGTTTGTCATTGAGCAAGCATGACGAAACTGCAATTGCATCAACCTCAAATTTTGCATGTGTATTTAAGACTTGCACATATTTACAAAGAATAAATCAGATAGGAATGAGATAGAAATATTAAATAGAGGAAAAAAACTCTAACTAAATGATATAGGTACAAAATATCTGCAGTATACAGTGTAAAATCCAGTTAACAATAAAGATAAAATACAACTAACAAGGGTGCAAATCTGCAGGTGTGGTGTGACAGATATTAACAGATGGTGTCCAGGGTGTTTCATGTCTTTTATGATGCTATTAGCCTTCCTCACAGCGAGTGCTGTGTAAGGAGTTGTTGTAGTGATGGCAGCTTAATGCCAACAATGTCCTGTGCTCTTTTCACAACACGCTGGAGGGCTTTCTTGTCAGCTTTGGTGCAGCTGCTGTACCAGGCTGCCATGCAGTTTGTTAGGAGGCTCTCTGTGGTGCATCTGTAAAGGCCGACAAGCAGCTTTTGTGGGAGGTTGGCTCTATTTTGCCTCCTCAGAAAACAAAGGCTTTGTTGTGTCTTATCCAACCCCGCAGAGGTGCTGTCTGCCCCGGAGAGGTCCTCTGTGATGGTGACTCCCGGGAGCCTGAAACTGGGGACTTTCTCCTACAGCCAAGACTGTGTGTGAGCTTCTTGATAGTCCTAAAATCCACAATAATTTCCTTGGTCTTTGGCGCACCATATCGTCAGGTTCTGAACTTGCTCTCTGCATGCAGCCTCATCGTTATCTGATAGGAGCCTGATGACTGACTGACTCTTATCATCTCCATCTTTAACAACAGTGTTTGAGTTGTGGGTGCGCTGGTGGCCATGTGTGATGAGTGCATAAACAAGGGGGCTCAGCACACGACCCTGGGGGACACCAGTGATCAGGGCGAGGGTGGACTCATCTTTCAAAACAAACAGGCAGCAGCGTCGTGGACAGAATCACACCTATCTGAATGAGCTGGAGCTGTGGAAAGGTCAGGGTCTATTTCAGGACAGAGGAGTCGGGGGGGTTCTTTCCAAACCAAGCCAGGAATATCTCCTGCTCCTCATTCACCACAACATCTGGTTCTACATGAAATACACCTGTTACTTTACTACTTTACCTGCCAGAGAGCACAAACTGTGCAACATATCCGATGGATTTTAGGTTCTCAAGTTCGAGTATTTGCTTCTTTTTCTTTTGTCTCATATTAAAGGAGAGTGAAAATCGGTTGGTCGAACAGACGCCATGTTTTATATCATGGCTTCAATACAGAACAATAGATCAACTTATTGTAGCGGTTTCTTTCTCGCTATTAAAGAATAAACCAAAACATCCATATCAGGTTTAAGCGTCCTTCCTTTAGCAGAGGAAACCACCTGTCTACAAATCAAAGCTTCTGCCTGAGCCCGACTCTCCCTGAGATCTGTGCCGTTAGATTCACACGAGGATCCGACGCTTCCCTCTGCTCAGTAAGCTTAAGTTGCCAGGCAACAAATTCTGCAGCAGGATCGCTTAGCAACAATATTTATCCAGGATGTGACATGGGGACTCACTGGAGGGTGTATAGAAAATTTGGTAATTAAAATCACTACTTTGTTATTACTCATTTTCTAAACCAACCCCAATGGACACTGAGCAGCAGTGAATAGTTAAATTGCTCAAGGGCAGTTATTCTCCTCCGTGACTAGAACAACAGGACAGCCCCTACAAGTTTCCCCGTTTAAGTCTTTAATCCTGACTCACTAGTTCTTATTTTGGAAATTGCTTGGAGTCAGAACTTAAAGGCCAAAAGGAGGGAAGCCTGGGAGATGCTGAGATGAGAACATACACCTCTTTACGCCCACTGAGACAAAAAGAGTTTCTGAGAGTTTCTGTTCAAATTTAGCACAAAACTTCAACAACTTCCCAGAAAGATAAGCAAAACAAAATTCTAATTGGTGTGTATTTTCATTCACAATGGAGACTATTAAGAGATTAGTGCATTGAGAGTTGGTGCTACCATTAAACCACTGCAGAAGAATAGGGTAGAAATTAAATGTTGTTCCAAGATATCTTACAGGTTTCACAAGGGACGTACATATTTTTGAGCACAATGGTTTAAACAGACACTTGTCAGTGTAAAATGATCATTTGATATATAATTACTATAATTACAGAGGACACTTGACTTCAACTGTAAATAATTTAATATTAAGATAATTTTGTGATGTTATTGTGAGAACAGCCAAAAGTAAACAGATGGAAATGTACCTTAAGTTTAGATTAATGCCCAGAGTTGAAAGTCCACTGAATCTAAATGAGAGGATTTGTGAGTGCTGCATCACTGCACTGCTGATGCATTTCATACATTAAAAATGATTTATTCTGCTAATGTCCTGATTATACATATGTCAGCCAAAACAAATATTGGTTGGCTTCACTCCTCACAAACTCTCTGGAATTTTCAAATTCAGCTTACATGATATCTATTTAATTTACTGAGGGTTTTCAACACTTAAACAGTGAGTATTTAGCCTTTATTGTAAAACTGTAACAACAACAAATTAATTCAATCTCTGTATACTTGAGCTGCAGGATCTTTGACCTCAATGTATCATCAGTGCAATGGCAGCATTAAATCTTTTTACATCAACACTGATCTTATGTCTAATTATAAAGCACTAATTGATCCCCAAAGTTGGCCAAAGCTTTGCAACACAACCTGTGTCAGAGCTTAGAGCTGTGCAGGCCCAGTACCAGCAGACCTTCAATCTTTGAGCTATAAATTGAACCAAAAACACATTAATCATAAAGACTCATTAGTGAAATGATACAACACCCATCACTGCCCAAATTGCTGGTACAGTCAGCTCTTAAAACATAAAAACTGAGCCAAGGATGTGATTTAACGCTGATCTCAATGGCTCACACCACATTACCATTTCTTTAATGTTGGTCATAAACAAACAAACAAAACTTTTCAATTGCTTGATCAGGAAGGCAATTAATGAGTTCAGTGTCAGTTCCCCAGTGGTTTCAATACCACAGATTTAATGAGACGCCTCAAACTGCATCAGCAAACTACAGAGAGGGAAAACGGTATCTGTCTGTACAGTGTGTCTCAGCCAATAGTAACAGCTGGGTAGGGAGGGAGCTAAAAGTCTGACACTTTGATCCAGAGTGAAACTGCACCACAACTACTGAATGCACTGTTAGAGAATCATGGTCCTCAGAGGATGAATCCCACAAACTCTGTTGATTCCTAACACTCCTTTCACACTGGACAAAAACCCACTGACCTCTGGCTTTTGTCGTCAGAGGGAAAGGCTGCAATCTGCATTTATTCCCGGGTCAAATGACTCTGTGTGCAGTAGTCACAGGTATTTATTAAACTCATACACTGGCAATGGCAGAGGAGTCAATCGTATTTACCCCAGTTTAAAACTAATTTTGGTGTAGCAAGGGTGTAATGTTTAAAATATGAACACACTGTGTGAGTGTCAGAAAATTTCATTTTCAATTCAGGACTCTTTGACTCAGTGAGCTTGTTAATAGAGCATCACTGGTTCGACCCTCCGAGGAATTTGTGAGGGCAAAGTAAAAGAGCAGCCTCGTCCTCATCGCCAAGTCCCTTAACCCCAGGAGATCAGACCGTGGTTGTACTGGGCAGATTACAGGTGGAGCTATGGGATCTAAGAGCAATTTACACCCATCCAACAATTTAGTTTGAGGTGCACAGCTTCACTGGAGCAGCTGGAGTGGCTGCTGACTTTTCATCTTGTTGAACGATGAATATTAATTTCGAATGCTCTGCTGAATATATCAGGCCACACTGTGGGAATAACCCATTTTCACCCTTTCTGATTTTTGACTGCAGTGTGTGTGTGTGTTAGTACAAACACTCTGACTCCTGGGAAAACATGTCCAGAAATAGGACTGACTGACGCAGACAAAAATTAATATCACTTCACAATCTGCCAGTAGCAGCATATCTGGATCAGATTAGTGAATACAGAGGAGGCGGAGCTCTGTGTGTGTCAGTCTGCTGCAGAATATCTCATAAAGTACATAATGACAGCCGTGTGAGTCCAACACAGCACATATGTCAGTGTGTGATTAAATCAAACATAAGCTGACTCTGTGTGTGTGTGTTTGTGTATAATTAGACGTCAACAGATGCTGTGTCATCTGTGTGCTGTCAGACTCCTGATTAACAGAGTGGAACCTGCTTCCTGGAACACACACTACACACCTGAGAAACACACACCAGCAACGACAACAGTTCAGCCGGAGGCTTCACTGAAACTACAAGGGATTATTCAGAGATAATCAATTGCAAATATTTCACCGTCATCTCGAAATGCATTTCCCCATGACACTGCACCTGTGATACTTAGTGCAGAGGTGTATGTCAAAAAAACATCTGTCCTCAATGTTTTCAGAAATGCAGGGTTAAATTCATTTAAGGACAATTTATCTATGAACAGAAATGACCTGTCTAACTAACTAAAAAGTTATGAATCCTCTAAAATGGTGGACATGATGTGTCACAACTGAACTTTAACTTTCAGCTGTCCTCCTAATTTTCTATAAATCCTTTTGCTTCACACTGTTGAAAATATTTTCAGACCAACCCCATTATTAGTCAGCAAACAGCTGTTTGTGCTTTAATTGAAGGGAAATCAGGGATTGGCAGAAGGCAGGCCATCCTATCAAGTATCCAGGCAACACAGGCTGTCACACCACGCTCACACACACAACAGGAAGGGAAATTAACACCAACCACAGGCCAACTGCTTCCTCTCCTTCACCAGCCAACCTGGCAGCTCGTCAGCCGTCGCTTGGACGTTCCTTTAGATTAAAAACTCTGGATGCCAAACCTTGATGTGGGGTAAAAATAATTGGCAGTGTCACTTTTGGCGCAGACAGTTTTGAACAACAGTCTTCACTGTTTTCACTCTGGTGTCTTCTAATTAGTTTCCATACACAACTTTCCACAACCAACCTCCACACGTCACATTCTTCAGTTTGGATGAGTTCAGTGTGATGAATGTTGGCACTTAAATCTCACTCGATCTCATTAAATCTACAACTTGACCCAACCCGATCCACATTTCCAACAGTTCTTGGTTCTGCATGGGTCTGGCACCAGCTTTCAAATTACGGACGAGTACATTTTCTGGTCTTTTTGGGTTTGGCCATGATTTTTTGAACCTGTAAAGACCTCTAACAGGAAAGCACCAAACACAAACTGTTTCTGCAAAGTTGTAAACACACTAAAATCTAAAATATCATCATCATCATTCTGTAGCAAAGCAGGACTGAGCCCAAACCATGCACCAAGATCACAGGCAATGTTGTGCATCTAGCTCTAAATACATTATTCATTACTTATTATTTGTCCAGCATATAAACATCACCTTCATTATTTATTATGTTTCCAGCATAGATACATATCATTCCCCATCACAGACTCACACTATCTCAACAAACGTGTCATAAATGTGTAGTTATGCTGTCTATTACAGATACCATGTAAAAAATACAACACGATTTCTACTTTTAGAGCACTACATTACTTCTATCTGAAACTGCTGTCAGTACAAAGTCAACACTTCCTCCATATGCTTCACAATAAAGCCTTTCAAGAAAGGAGAAAATGCAGAGGCTTTTAGTGTGAAGCAGCTTTGATAAAAGTGAGTTTTGTTTAGTGAGTTTTTGACACAGGAGTTGGTCTAATCATCGTCATCATCTAGGGGCATTTTACACATTTTTTATCAGGTTTACAAAAGTGAACTACAGTGGGTGAAGTGCTGCTGACATACTGCAGTCTGTGCAAACTCAAACCCTAAAAAAATGCATCATCTGGCAACACAGCTGAATATTTTCCAATTTAAACTTGTTTTTTTTTAATATAGGCTTTTCAGTCTGTAAACTTTTCAGACCTGTGTAGAAAGCGCTGACAGTAGAGCTCATTCAAAGTTACATATTTTAGTATCCCACAGCCTCATGGCTTTGAGATACAGGCTCTTAGGACATAGCGGGAGCTTTAGCAGAGGCAGGCTGCTGCTGCCTGCCAGACAGACAGCAGAGGGAACACAGTAAGTAGTGTGGCTGCAGGTATTTACTGGAGGTTGCAGCCTCACAGGTGACAGGGCATGGGTTGTGAGACACTGCCGCTTCAAACACAACACAGACACCAGAACCCAAATACATCAGCTACTTAACCTCAGCGGAGTTGGCCTGGGGTGGGGGCGAGACAGGGTGACAAAGAAGAAATAACCACTGAACAACTGGTTCTCTCTTTGACAAGCTGAAAGCAAGGAAGAAGGAACATAAAAATGTACATGGACATTTGTTTTGATATATGATTAATAAGAATTACAGATAAGGTGTTTTTTAAAATAGAGGCCAAAAAATATACAAACATTGGAATTAAACGAAATATTTACAGACATGAGTTTGGAACACAAACATTATACGGACAGCTGGTGCTGCAACACTGTCTTGGATTCTGTCTGATTTGACACAGGAAGATGATCCATTTTGGTTTGCAGCACTGGTCTCTCTACTAGTCTCTCTCTCTCTCTATGGGTTCCTTTTACCTGCCTTCCTGTCCTCCATCTCTCACATAACTACCTCTTGGCTGTTTGGCAACTGTCAGCTCTGAGATGCGGAGAGGATTCAGCTCGATCTCCCTGCATGAGGCAGCACTTTCTGCTCTGCACAGAAAGCGATATCATGCTGCTACTGTATCGACCACAGACTCAGCCACTGATTTAAGGGCAGCTAGGTTTGGTAAGGCCTAATTTGTGTACCCAGTCAAATAGCGCCTCTCATACAATCTCGGCTCAAACTTCCAGGTGCTGTGGGAGCGCCTCAAACCTCCTCTCTGCAGATTGTTCATCGCTCTCGAGTCTCAGAGAATACTTCACCCCCAGTAACCCCTCAGCCTCACTCCCAACACTCGATAGAGATTGACAAGTTCCTGAGGTGTGCTGGCACACCACAGGAGTGTGCTGATGGTGACTGAAAGCACACTGTGGTGTAATGTTTGCAACAGGATTCCAATTGTTATTATATAGGTTCACTTGGACTGGTAAAAGACCGCCTCATTCTCTGCGCTGAGGCAGTCTCTTCTGACAGATGTTTCTTACTTAAATAAGGCCATGAAAAGGGCTCCAAGTCACGGATTAATGAACTCACAGTATCTATCACTGTCTATGAGCATAGCTTCTAAAGCGAATGTAAATACCTGCAGCTGCGACAACAGGTTGCATCAAACGACAAACAAAAAACACAATGTCCTATTCCCACTAATTAATTCCCTGTAGGTTTTGCACTATTTGTCGATTAATTTCAGGAGTCTATTCTTGTCGCTGGCAGGAAATGTTCCTCTGCACAAAGAGACATCAGACATGAAAAGCAAAACCTCCAGCAAAGAAGAATGCAATCAGCAGCTCCTAATCCTGCCATGGAGCACCCAGCCCACAGGATGGTTGTTATATCTGCACAGAGGCTAGGGAAAACAGTTCAGTTACTACAATCATGTTACTTTATTTCTTGATAATTTAGCTTCTGGTATCTTTACAACCAGAATGAAGAAAAGACAAAACTGTTTCATTATGATTTGAAATACCAGTTCCTGTGGCATACATCAGACAAAGGTGCTTCAGTACCTTCCTAAAAGCGCTGTACTATTGTGAAGAATTCTCATCTACAGAAGCAAGGACACTTTCAACATTCAAAATGTAATTTTACCACAAAATGTTGATTTCGGTAATAGTGAAAAAGAAAAATGTATGCAGAAGTCTGGACCATTTTAAGTTTATATAACAGTTGTATTTTGTTAAAAGATAAAGGTTTTAAAGCCAGTATATACTTTAGGCATTACACTGGTTCCTGGGTACAAGTTCAATACAAGTGGTTAGTGTTTGCGACCAACTGATATCAATGGGTAGTAATTAGGCGAAGAACCTTGTTCATGAGTTTTTTGGGTAAAGGATGGTAGTCATGTACAGAGGTATGATGGGAAACAAGCTGACCTGTTAGTCTCTTTCTCCTATTTGTAGATAGATTCTGTTCAGTCGTTCATCAAGTTGAGAAGGCTGACTCAGGGGACAGTCTGATGTAAACACAATTGACTTTGTTAATTATTATTCCAAGTCATACTTCTTTTTAAATCTCATTCTATTTAATATTTGAGTTTCTTTGTTTTGAACAGAAGCACCATCTGCTGCTGCTTAGTGTTGACAACAAGTCATTATTTCAGGTCAGAAGTCGTGCTAAAAAGTCAAAGTACAAGGTAGGGGTTTAAATGGACGGTACGTTAAGTATGATGCTGAGGTCTCTTATCAAACCTCCTCTCTCCTCCTGGGTCTTATATTTGTAACATACAATGCCCAGAAAGTCATTTGGTTTTCTCAATTAGTCTATGCTCACCACCATTTTTTAGCTGTTTGGCTCATTCAGCCCCTACTGCTTCACATTTTCCTCAGGTGCAGTCATGTTACACTGGTGAGTTTTAAGCTACAGCAGGCTACAGTGCCTGTGGTTGGCCGCAACTGTATGTCACCCAGAAACAGTCAATAATCAGAAGACAGACTCAGAGACAGACTATAACTCATTTCTACAGCCTTTAAAACTAGATTGAGATGTTTTTTTCTGGCAATTAAGATAAAAGAAATACATCTTCTTGTGATATCAAAACTTCGATAAAACACAGGAGACCTTAATACCTAAAATGGTTTGGATTCAATAGTCTTTTCTAAAAGCAGCACAATTCTCTCTGTGCCTGCCTGATGTATAATAATAGCCCAAACACAGAGCTCACATCTGCTGATGTAGGAGGCATTACTCTGGGCTGGGAATTTTATTTCTGGGAAGCTACATTTCAATTTCAAACCCCAATAATGATTTAACAGTCTAGTGAATTACGGGTCATCATGACAAATAGCCTGTTTTAGGTCATCAATCTAAAAAGAGGCTGCAGCATATCAGCCCACTGGTTCACCATGGCTTAGATGAGCCGTATTTGGAAACATATCGTTCACAGTCCACATTCATAGAATTACTTGGGAGCAGTTTAAATTGATGCAAATGCTTATTTATGAAAGAGCTCTGTATGTGCATCACCGCATTTTACTATCTCCTCTCCTGTCAAGTGACACAGGAGCAACATGGTTCCTTTCATAGTGGATTTTAATTGGACTCAGTGGGACATACTGTCCAGCTGGGACAGACAGACTACAAATAACAATTCCACATCATTAATAATCCGCAAAAATAAGTCGATATGGATTAAACTGTAGCGCAGCCTGAAACAAGCCCAGGTTCAGTGGAAATACAGTCATGATACTATATTCACATTCTCATTTTGCCATTTCCTCTTTTTGCTGAAGACTCTGGCTGGTTCAGAAAGCTTGGGAATTGTTCTGCCTAAAATGTTTGCATTCCATCTTGCTTCATAAAACTCGACAAAAATCCTTTCCATGCTTCAAAGAACCTTGGAAATTGTGATGGAGCTCAATAATATTTCAACACCACACATCAACAGGTCTAACTTTCCCCTTGTCTTAAAGGCCACATCACAGCCAAGTAGCACAAATCTGCAAACATTAGACTGAGGAAATATGGGTAGCTAATACAGACAGCTAGATTGTTCTCTTTCGCCACTGTTTTTTGGGAATAAATGTCCCAACAGACAACCTAGTGTGATAAAATTATACTGATATATACTGTAAATGCTGATGGATTTGTTAAAATATTTTTTCCCCATGGCTTTTCTAACTGGGAAGGATCACTTAGTCGCCCTCCCTTTTCCCGACATAGTAAGGTGTCCTCAGACAGCATCAATAACTATTTAAAGTAAACCAACTCCGGAGCATCATTATTGAGAACAATGTATTAGCAGTGTGACACTTCAGAATAGTACCACTGAGTAAACAACACTACTCTTAAACCTCTCATTATTACATATGGAGTGTAGAAGAACATGGAGCTGGGAGTTTTAGTATAAACTTTCTGAGTGAGCCTTGGCGCTTCTTTTGGGCTTTTTCTCGCTCCTGGGTCTAGACTACCATTGGCTGCGAGTCTGGTCAGCTATGGGACAGATGTTATCTTTTTTGTGGCCAGGGGTCAGTGTGTCCACACACAAAATCTGATGCATTTATATCATTAACAAGTATAGAAAGAACAAATTCCACATATTATGATGATCTGCTCATATTTTGGTTATTAAGCTTGTTAAAATGAAGAACATGAATTAGGTTTTATTAGATAAATCTTAACTGCTCAACAACAAATCTATGAAACCTTGATGTACTGTGTAAAAACAAAGTTAATGAGTCTGACAATGCCATGTGGGTACAACGTCAGTGAAGTACTCTTAACGTATTCCATTTGATGTCTGTGGCGGCCTTCGGTGACTGGCACAGCTAAATGGAGCACCTAACTCATTATTAATGTTCAATTACATGTGTCTGACAAGTCAAAATATCTGCTGTGACAAAGCTCTGTAATACGGCCTTTACAACATACAGCAATCAACTTAATCTTGACCTTTCGCACACTTTCCACTGAGAATCTCTCTGGATTTGCAAACAGCGTTAAATGTCTGAAACTCAGATATAATGTTTTAATGAGCCTGCAGTGTAGCTCGGTGTCAGACTAACTCACTGAGTTGAAAATGTTTCCCATCCTTACAGTAAAAGCTTCAGATTCCCACTGTTTCTCAGTGGCATTTAGCTCATTAGTAGGAAAAGTAATAGGGAGAGTCTGGGCTGCAGACAGTTGCTTATTAGCGAAGGCTTTCAGAGCCAAACTCGTCCCAACACTGCTGATGTCTAATGAACACTGCAGAGAGAGAGGTGATGCTCTGGTCGGACTCTGTCTCACTTATTAACACACTCCACCCTGATATTTATATAAACAATTAAACTGGCTGTTTACTGACAGAGGAAACCAAATCAGGCTACATCCACACTAATAGCTTTTAGTGTTAATACGCATCTGCTGCTACATTTACGCCTGGTGTCCACACTACTCTGGAGTTTCGCGCTCCTAAAACCCTTGAGATTGTTTCCGTTTTCAAACACAGTTTTAAAATGTATTTTGGGATTTAAATTTAAGTTGAGAAGATTTGAGCTACAGGATCATGTGATTGCTCATTGAAGTGAGTTCCCAAAGCTGATAAACTGATATTCCAAAATTTAATGAAATTCGTAGCAAAACGGAAACACTTCTGCTTTATTATAGCTGCATAGATGTGTGACTGTCTCGGCCACAGAAACGGTATCACCCATAATACCATTTTTCATCCAACTTGACAAAAGCCAACTTT
The DNA here is from genome assembly GCA_033238685.1 of Lates japonicus. Taxonomy (NCBI): domain Eukaryota; kingdom Metazoa; phylum Chordata; class Actinopteri; family Centropomidae; genus Lates; species Lates japonicus. The sequence continues at coordinate 122,305 of BRZM01001947.1, forward strand.
CTCCCAGTGTTAAGACTGAATAATTGGGATCATGAAAGTCTATGAAAAATAATGAGGATGTTAAATTACACTGTGATACATCCCTGTAACACTGAGTGAAAATGACTTGTTTGGGTCAAACTGTCTCAAGAGGAGCTGGACTCTCTCTGCTGCCAGGCTGACGTGAACTGTTTTTACAAGATACAAAAAATTAACCAGCATGAAGACATTTCTGTGACCTTTAAAACCTCCAAGACACTCACACGGATTATTACCAGTCATTTCCAACAGCAGCTCAACACACTGTTGAAGAGGAGTGGGGGAGAGGGAGATAATACTGTCTCTGTGAAAATGCCTCTCACAAATAAAGGCCAAACTCTTGTCTTTTCATCCGTCTGGTTATTTCTATGGGATATTTCTTTGATAATAAGGATTTTTAATTAGTCAATCAGGTTTCTATAGTTTTCAAATACTTTCCATACCTGTGCAGAGACCACAGAGGACACATTCCAGTACAAAACCTCTTACACAACAGTCACTCTAAAGAAATGTTTGCCAACAACTGAGTGTGGACCCAACGCTGGGTCTCAGGCAGATTAAAACCAGTGTCTGAAATGTTCTTTTACAACAAGAAAACTGTCCTTTTTCCTCAAAACTACAGGTGAAGGAACGCTCCAAATACATTCCTAAATCCATGTTAGTGAATAAAATGTTGTTGTCTAATGGGTGGATAAATTAGCTGCCAGAAAAGGGTAACAATTTCCTAAAAATCAGCTTACACATCAGGTTACATAATACCCCAGAAAAACAGTTTGGGTGCACAGGGCTAATGAGAGCAGAGTGTTACACTGCAAAGTGATGAGGAGCTGGTCTGAAACTCTTTGAAGTCCTAGCAGTGTCAGCACTCCAGCATTATCTGACCACACTGACAAAAGGAGGGGGGACAGTGTGGGATACTGCAGAGACGAGGAGGACAGTAAATGCACCATTAAATACTGACTGAGATGACTCCAGGTGGTCTCTGTACTGAGGTTAAAACAATATCTACAAGTCCAGCATCTCCTCCAGGTCTTACAGCTCTTACAATCCAAACTGAAAACATTTTAACATCCAAACTTCTTCATTTATTAGCACTTTTTTTTTCCCAAGCATACAACATGAAGAGTTCACCAGAGGACATTACTCAGATCTTTCTGCTCTTGATTCAGCTGATTTTACTATTTCAGTCCCAAGATGAGTCACTCCGGTTTTGGTTTGGCTCACGTGGAGACGATTATCTTCCTTTCAAGCAAACAGAAAATACCCTCTGATGACTAAGAGAGGAACTAATCACACACACACTGCACACATGTGCACACACTGCACTGCCTGTTCGTGACGGTCCACACACTGCAGAAAAATGAAAACAATGACTGAGACTCCAAATACACACCAAACACTGCTACGTTTACACTGGGGTGGATCTGTGTCAGTGCTGATTATTTTAAATAAGGGTGGAGTCAGGAAAACTTTACAGTCACAAAACAACACTTCTGTTTCAGCTGCAGGTTTGCAAGTGCTGAATAACAGCAGTCACTTTGATGACTGATGCAACAGTTCAAAGATGGTGAAAGACTGTGAAAAACGTGAAATACTGAAGTGGAAAATTATACTTCTTGGTCAGATAAGAAAATTATGGCATCTTCCTGAAAATATTCTAGTCAGAATTACCACAGGGAAACTCTGGGAACACTGGGATTTTTATGACAGGTCCGATACAGCCTGAAAAATTACACAAGTAACTGAAAGACGAAACAAGCACTGATGTCTTACATCAGCCATGGTCCTTTCAAAGGCTGCTTTCCAGTTGGACATGTCTGTGTGCTGCTTGTTAAATAGGATCACAGGTGGGGAAACACACTGAATGGAAAGCAGGTGGCATATAACAAGGTAAATATGATGCTGAATCTGTCAGCAGCAGGTGCTGGAGATGCTGTGGCACCACATCTTGTTGAGGATGAGTCACACAATTAGTGAACTAGAAATAAGGAATATATGAAAGGTAGTAAACATGTTGGACCACAGCCATAATATGAAGCTGTCACTGCAGCCAATGCTGATACATCAGCCTGATTTATTAGTCAGGCTGTAATGAAAACCACTAACAAGTTTGTGACACTCTCTGAAGCACACCCAAACTAATTTAGCTTTGGTGTTGTGGCACCACCTCACCTGAATCACTACTTATTACACGTACAGGTGCATGTGTTACACCTGGTTGATTCTCAGTCTTTAGTCTTAAATCTGAAGTCAAAGATCTGATGGGTTACATGTTAAAGGTCTATAAAAAGAGGAATTTGCTAGTTGGAAAAGGTGACACACCTTTGCCACTGTTGTTGCAGTTCCTACATTGGCCACTAGGTGTTACCCAAAAATATCATTTTACAGACAGTGACTTTATATATCAGCCAATCATTTCATTCAGGTGTGGCTTCATACGTGCCTCTGAGAGCCAACAGTCTGTAGGTTTTCATTCATCTGTAAGTCACCTGCTGATGTGAGGTGATGGCCCCTGACTAAGTTACCTTTAGTCATTCATTTGCACCTGCACTTCTGCTGCAGTGCACATCAGTGTAATATAGGGGCGGGAAACGTTGGTGCACGGCCTGTACAGATAACCTCTGACCTCTCATTCAGTCTCAGAGCTTCTTGTGGAAGCTGTCGACCTTTGACCTGCGCTGTTTCTCTCACTTACCTTGAGCAATGGCTATGGACTCGAAACTCTGCAGCTCCTTCAGTAAACACGTCCTCTCCTTGGGCTGGAGACGGTAAATAAACTCCTTGGCTCTCTTGGGGGAGTTGAGCGGCTCCCTGGGCTCGTTCCTCCCGTGTGTGCCCATCCAGCAGCTCGGCGTGTGTCGCCCTATCCCCGGCAGCCTGGGCGCCACCAGCACAGCCGCCGCCGGTGGTGGTGCCAGCTTCAGTCCCGACGGTAACTTCTGTGCCGCCGGTCGGAGAGCTCTCTGAAGGCAAAGCTTGAGCATTGTGGCAAAAATAAATAACCAGTCCACTCTGTAAAAAGCGAAAACTGCTTTTCTTAACGGTTATTTGAGCGCCCACCTCCCCGTCGCCGTCTCCCCGCTCCGACTACGCTGGCACTCGGGCAGAAGTTGAGTCTCGCTCGGTCTTACTAGCTAGATTCGTCCTCAGTGGGAAAGAAACCGACGACTTTTGACGACCGTTTCTCTAAAACTCGGGTTAACTTCCAAACAGCTGCACATATCCTCTCTTCGTGCTGTCCACCGCCCAAACCGTCTCATGATCTTTAGAGACTCGGCGGTCAGGAGTTAAGCACATGAAGTTCAAGCTAAAGCCGAGCGACAACTAAGCAGCGACAAGCTAACGGAACTCAAATGCGAACTTCCGGTGGTGGTTTTCAAAATAAAACAAGCTGCTTTCGCTCATACCTTTTCATATTAAAGTCACTGACAAAAACATGAATTCAGTGATGGATGAAGTATTTAGGTGGCTTAATTGAGTGACCGAATCATCTTTTTAAACAGAATACTGACAATTCAGTGTTACCTGCTTCTCAAGTGTGAGTTTCTCAATTTATTATTATAGTAAACTCAACATCTTCGGGTTTTTGATTATTGATCAGAAAAAATAACCACTTGGGCTTCAGGGAATAATTAATGTTTTTTTTTTAACACTATATTTTTACATCTCAACACAGTTTAAGCCAGGACAAAACAGGCACCTCCAGTTGAAACCACAGGTGTTCTCAGCTCTGAACTGTTGCAAGCATTTTAAGGTTTTGACAAATAAATTTAATTTTAAATCACAACAGTTGCAGTTTTATTAGAAACTACGTGCTAAGTTACTAGCTAAGTAGACTAAGTAAAGATCAGCCAAACATATTCTCTTTGCTGCTTAAAACTATAACCTGAGAAATTATTCTTAATTCAAAATGCTGAAATGGCGCCATCTACTGGTCCAGGAACTCAACTGCATCTCCACGTTCTGAAGCGTTTGCTTCAAGTGTATGATCCTGTTATACTATGGATATACTGAATAAAGTTATGTATGCTGACAAAGTAACTTAAAGGTGATGTCAGTGAGATCTGAGATACAACCCAAACTCAATATCAAAGATGATTTTATTTACATAAATCTCTTTTTAAAACAAAAGGCAAAATGAACAGCTTTTACCTTTTAAAAAGCTTCCAGAACAATCAACCTATTAATCAAAGTCCTTCATCACTGACACATGTCAAAAAGCACAGCTTTCTAATCAAATTCGACCCCATCTCTTTCTCATTAAACATAATGTATTCCTTGCAGCTTATTTTCTGCGACCAGTAATTACAACAGTAATGAACACGAGTTTGTAGTCAAACCCTTAAGACGTTCAGGCTGTGGAAGTCTAAACAGTTTAATACTCAAGGAGTTGTGCTTGAAAGCTTTTTCATACAAATTCACAATGAAGATCTCTGTAGTCGCTGAGGGACATGTATTGGCCGAGCTGTACTGTCGAGAAAGACGAAGACATGACTCCTAAAAATTTTCTGAGGCTTCATTTCGTGCCAGTAGTTAAAGATTTTGGATCAGTGTTCAGTAGGACATCTGCTGCTGGAAAACAGAACTGAGCGACTGCATCTCGTGGCTCAACATTACAACAAATACCACAGACTGTATGAAATGATTATACAATTACATTGAAAACTGTCTTTTCTGCAGCTCCTTCCGTTTTTTATTTCAAGGCCTGGAAAATTTTCAATGTATTGAAAGTACTCTTCCAGCCCTGCAGCAGGACCCTGAGACTAGAAGCACAGTTTGAGCCTTCAGAAAGGTGCAGTCGTCGTGGTTTGCTGCCCTGGTTGGACAGAACGAGAAAGCTCCAGTCTGTGCCAGTGATTAGAAACAAAAAAAAGTGCATTTTCTGAATGACATCTGCTCTTACAAAATGACTAATAGCTGACACGTAAAGCAATGTATGGTACTTTTTTTCCTTTTGAAAGAAATGCAAGTACATAAAGTCCCTGGTAGACAAAACAACTGGCACCTTTTCATACAGTATTTCTGTGACATTTACCAAGAAGCGTCAAGAAATAATCATTTAACCCAATTAATTTTAGCATTTTTTGGGAATACAGCTCTCCAAATGTGGCTTCCAATACAACTCCATACCAGCACTCTTATTACAAACAACAATTTCTGGGTCTGAAAACAAGAATTTAACCAAACTAAATACTGATTTCTGTGAAGAGAAACGTGGAAAGTAAGATTATTGAGAAAAAAAAAAAAATCTGAAAACAAATGTTTCTCTGATCCTAAGGGAGAAAGTGTGCACGTGTTTGTTTTATTATATGTACAATAACGTACACAAATGTAAGCAAGGTCACACAAGGGACCAGTAGTAAGTAATGATAGAGGTATATCAGTGATTACAGTAGCAACTCACTTTTTAATCAGACACACCTCTTGTTTTTCTCTGGTAGGTGCAGAGTTGATAGAAAACTGCTTCACTCTCCTGCCTTCATCCTGGACACGTTCATAAATACTCTGAGTTCGTTAAGGACAAAAATGTTGAACGAATGAACCACAAACTTGAGCTGTGATTGATCTGCAGGTCAGGGTTTGACAGCACCCAAGGTTGGTTTAGTAAGATGAAAAGTTTGAGAGCAAGAAGTAGAGGCAAGAGGTTCAACTACAGATAACTCCACTCATGCATGACAACAAAAGTAACCCAGCTGAAGCCTGTTAGCCAAACATTATTGATGAGGAATATTCTCAAATATTTAGGAATCCCTCAAAACAGCTGGGGAAAGCAGGGACAGCAGGTTTTTACGCTCAAATTTTGCCCTCCTTCAATCCTGACTTGAAGATTGATTTAAGCTTGAATTTGGTTAGTCGCTCCACATTTTTGTCGTTAATAAACTAACACACTGCAGCGTTTCCCCTTTAATACACTGCACAAAAACATAAACTGCATCTTTAAGACATTGTCTAAGCACATTACATGTCGGCAGGCACACACACACGCACAATTACGCACACACACAGATACACATTAGGGCTGCACAAGTGACAAAATCTGAACAAAGTTGTGATGTGACTGTAGCTCCTCTTGTTTCAGAGGGAAAAACAAGGCAGATTTGTGCTGTGCAGAATCTCCAAGCTGCAGAAAATCTGATATCTTAACTAACTGATGTGTATCAGGTTTGAGGCATTGAGAAACAAATTGCATACAGACAGCTGTTTCCACATGGCAAGATTTCAATCAGGATCTCCAGTACTTTTGGGATAAAGTAAAAAAAAAAAAAGAAAAAAAAGAATAGTATGACTTTTTGGTCTACATCGTCCAGCCCCAACACACACACACACACACACACACACACACACACACACACACACACA